>BSBK01013857.1:2500-134474 GCA_027943335.1 Chamaecyparis obtusa | reverse complement strand
GTTCTTAACTATCACCATAAAGCTTTCAGGCTCCGCGTGGCTTGCATAGTCATACTAATTAGTCTTGATAACATTACATTCCAAGAGCAGAGTATTCTGAATCGACACAACATCAGCTTGGATAACGGTTCATTGGAAATGTTTCAAAATCTGAATTCATTCAATGATGAATTCCCAGCTTTAGAACCTTCCTTTGTCATAGTAAACTGTTCATCATTCTATTTGGAATTATTAGAGAGTGGAAACATGAACACAAATAGATTCTAGATTATCATTTATTAAAACTTTTAAACCTGATACATATCACTGTACGTTCTATCATGGAAACCCAAACATAAGAATGTAAATGTCTTTAAATTAGACTATTACCAAACCGAACATTGATAAGATCAAAATATTAACAGTGTTCAATGATAATTCAACAAGAAACCCAATATATAACCTAAACCATGTTCTTGAATATCAATTTCCAATAAGAAACCCAATCGGTTCCAATAAACTATTAAAATTCTTCCAAAAAGATCTGATGCCATGAATTAACTCATTACTCAATCAAAGTAGAAAACTTTGGAACTGAACTACAATAATAAAGATTTTGAATGAATCTTCAGTCTATAACATTGTTTAACCATCTTATATTGACATAATCATTTAGGAATTCGAAACAAAGAATTTCAACTAAGAAATGTGAAGAATTGAAAGGTCTAAATAGAAAATCCAATTCTTCTTTTCATTCTGCAATTCCCGATTATTGGGTTTCAAAATTGCATAAATAAAGAACCTTCACAACCAAATACCACCCGATAACCAATTCACATAACTACTTCTTAACTTCTCTATCTCTAACGGTTTGACATATGAATGTACTAGTAATTTATCATGGAGTTGACAACAAAGTTGTCAAATTCATGATTATACAAACCCTTTATTATATCTATGACACTTTCCACTGACTGACTACATCATTAAAATTAACCATTTAAAACTAAGACACAATCCAACCCATTACATTATGAAAATTAACCATTGAAAATGTATGTAGAGTCCTTGATCTATGAAATAATTGGAGTTCCAGGATGCGCCTTCATTATGCTCCCCACCAAAAAAAAGAATTCAAGTCCCTTTGAATTAGCCTTCTTTTGAGACTTCCAGTTCCATGGTGGTATGTTTCCTCCTACAAGAAAAATTTCTTCCAATATCTCGAACATGTATTCTCCCAGGTGAAAAATATTGCTCAAAACCAAATCTTCAAAGTGCATGCATACATCAACAATAGAATTCGCCAATATGTTTCTTCATTACCTACATAAAATATGTCTAAAAAAACCAATAGTTCATCTCCATCAAGATGAAAACTGAATTTATCCTCCAAGTAAATGTCTTCATCTTCATTTCTAGCCACTGAAAAAACTCCTGCATTGTGAACAATTTTCATGTCATCCTCCATGCTATGCAACACTAAGGAATCTTCTTCATGTGAGATCATATCATGCATTAGTTGATCATTGTGATCCATATCAAGCTCTCCATTAATCAGAATCTCACTGCCCAAATCAAAAATCTTTTCAACATCTTTGTATTGAACCAAAACCTTCTGCTCTTCATCAGCATCAATTTTCTTCTCTTGTCCTTCCAGTGGACAACAATTCACCTTAATTTATGCTTCTTCAGACACTATCTGGGCTTCAATCAATTTAAGTATCACTTGATCTCTTTTGTCCATCATTTCTAACTTTAGTTCATATGCTGTTAAATCTTCTTCAATCTTCTTTCTTGCTTCTTGTTTGTTTTTGTTTTCCTCTTTTCTCTTTTCCATTTCAACTTTCTTTTTCTTTTTCTCTTGCACTTCCTCATATGCAATCCATGAATCTAATTTCAACAGCAATTTTGACATCTCTTCTTTACCTTCCATTAGTGTAACTTGTTACTGATCTAGCACTTCTAAATGCTTGCAAAGGATGTAAATCCAGTTGACTAGGTTGAATTTGGTCTCCCCCAACAATCACTCAAGAATGGGTACTCAACACCAAGAAAATATAGCAATTCATCTACACAAACTTGTAAAAAAAAATATACCGAGAAATCAAATACAATTCGTCACCACCAGGTCCTGGTGTGATTTCTAACTATCACACACTCAAGAGATTTCAGCTCTAATACCACTTAATGCAGAGAAAGGTAATCAAGCAACTAAACAATCACAAGAAAATAATTTATCTCCATTATGTCTGATAGAATCTGTATGTTCTCAACGTATCATTCTAATTCAATTAAGACTCAAGTCTCTCAATACCTTTACCACCATTCATTAAATAACTCGAATAGATAAATGAAATACTATCAACACCTTTATCGCCTTTTTGTGTAAATTGATAAGCATGAATCATATAAAAAAAAATTTCCTTGTTGTTATACTATCATATGGAAAATGTTTACCAAATAACGAACACCATGCCCTCTGATCATTTCCAAATTGACAACACCAAAGATTAATTTACTAAATGTCAATCATGCTTTCAATAACATCTCAAGCAAACACCGGTCTCTATTTCATGACTGTCATCACTTCTTGATTCTGCTATTATGTGACATGAATAAACTATTCAACCTATCGATGTCATGTTTTCAACATAAATATGAACTCATGTAATGGTTCTTGACTATCACCATAAACCCTTTCAGGCTCTACACGGCTTGCACAATGATACTAATTAGTCTTGATAACATTACATGCCAAGAATAGAGTATTCTGAATCAACACCAACATCAGCTCAGATAACAGTTCATTGGAACTATTTCAAAATCTGAATTCATTCAATGATGAATTCCCAGCTTTAGAACATTCCTTTATCATAGTAAACTATTCATCATTCCATTCAGAATTATCAAAGAGTGGAAACATGAACACAAATAGATTCTAGATTATCATTTATTGAAACTTTTAAACCCGATACATATCACTGTATGTTCTATCATGGAAACCCAAACATAAGAATGTAAATGTCTCCAAATTGCACTGTTACCAAACTGAACATCGATAAGATCAGACTATTAATAGTGTTCAATGACAATTCAACAAGAAACCCAATACATAACCTAAACCATGTTCTTCAATATCAATTTCCAATAAGAAAACCAATCGGTTCCAATAAACTATTAAAATTCTTCCAAAAAGATCTGATACCATGAATTAACTCATTACTCAATCAAAGCAGAAAACTTTGAAACCGAACTACAATAATAAAGATTTCGAATGCATCTTCAGTCTGTAACATTGTTTAACCATCTTATATTGACATAATCATTCAGGAATTTGAAAACAAAGAATTGCAACTAAGAAATGTGAAGAATCAAAAGATCTAAACAGAAAATCCAATTCTTCTTTTCATTTTGCAATTCTCGATTACATATTTTCTTTCTTTCTTTGATACTAACATTCAATCCTAATCTACCTACTATTATCAGGTTTCAAAATTGCATAAATAAAGAACCATCACAACTGAATACCACCCAATAACCAATTCACATAACTACTTCTTAACTTCTCTATCTCTAACGGTTTGACAATGAATGTACTAGTAATATATCATGGAGTTGACAACAAATTTGTCAACTTCACGATTATACAAACCCTTTATTATATCTATGACACTATCCACCAACCTACTACATCATTAAAATTAACCATTTAAAACTAAGACACAACCCAACCCATTACATTATGAAAATTAACCATTGAAGATGTATGTAGAATCCTAGAACTTTGAAATAATCAGAGTTTTGGGATGCACCTCTCTCCTCTCTCTCTCTCTCTCTCTCTCTCTCTCTCTCTCTCTCTCTCTCCTACTCTCTCTCTCTCTCTCTCTCTCTCTCTCTCTCTCTCTCTCTCTCTCTCTCTCTCTCTCTCTCTCTCTCTCTCTCTCTCTCTCTCTCTCTCTCTCTCTCTCTCTCTCTCTCTCTCTCTCTCTCTCTCTCTCTCTCTCTCTCTCTCTCTCTCCTTCCCCATTCTCTTCCCCTCCTCTCTCTCTCTCTTATTACCCAAAAATTTCCTATCATATGAGTTTGAAATGAGGCTCCCACAAGGGTCGAGCCCATCCTGTTAGGTCATTTTCTATCATAGCAAAATCCTATGAAAAGCCTATTTCCCTACAGTGATTCGGTAAGGTCATCTTGTCCTACTTAAACTTGTTTTGGCTTGCACCCAAAATTCACAATATTTCATGGCTTGTGCCCTTAGCCTCAGTTGGTTTCTCATGTCAGTATGCTTCAGTCTGAGGTGCATGGTCTAATATGAAAAAATCCAAGTAAAATGCCATAGCCTAGTTGTGACACAATTTTGATCTATGAGCTAAATTTCTGATGTTTCATGGCTTGCACCCTTGGCATATGATAGTTCATTAAGTTTCCAAGATCTGGTTAAAGGTGCATGTTCTAAAATGTTACAACAAGGGAGTTATGGTTGTTTAAAGATCTGCAAGAAATAGCCTATTTTATGTCACAGGTTTTAAAAAATTGTCTAAATACAAAACCCAAGAGGTTTTCTACTTCTTCACATTTTCACAACTCTTTGTTGACGTCAGTGTTTCCTATGTGCACTGCTATGACTCAGTGGGGCCCAGTTCTCCAAGGATGCAATCACTTGATCTCCATGTTTCTGGTGGTTAAGTAATTTTCATTTAGTGACCTAGCATTTTCTTCAGTCACATGTTCAGGCAACCTTAGCGGTTTCTACCTTAGCCTTTAGCGGTTCGGTGAGCGGTTATGTTTCTTATGGCTGTTAGGTCACTTTGTAGGTTAAAGTTTGGTTAAGATCAATGATGGTCATGATGCCGCAAGGAAAAGGTGCTCGAGATTTAATCTTCTCAACATTAGGATGACTGTCTGATCTTCCAAATGAAGGAATTTGATGTCATGGTGGGACCGGTGTCAGGTGTCGCAGGTGGTGCTCATTTCTAATTGGCCAAGTAGGATGGTGATGAGGACATGTTAGTGGGATTGAATTATTTAGGTGGGATGGAAATACAGAGGGATCTATGGTTTTCGCTTGATCACAAGGAATATTCTTTCCCTTTGTGATCATGCGACCACCATCCGATTTAAAGTTGATAGTTATCTGTGGGCCCAATGGTTGTTGTGTTGAGGTTCTTGATTTTCATTGGTTTCTGAAGTGGTGACATGGCCGGTGACTTCTTAGGGCCTTGTAACTATTGTGTAGAATGATCTGGGCCATTCAATTTGCTGGTGAATGATGATATCGATGGTCATGTTTTAAAATAAAACCAGGTGGCCATTGGATCCCAAATTTGAACCTCCCTACAGAGTTTTCTACCAGTGTTTGATCCAGTGAGCCATATGCGACAAAGGAGGTAGCTCATAATTGATTTTTTAGGATGGTTGTAGGTTGCAAAGACGATGAAGAATATCTAGGTGGTTGTCCTAGCCCGATCTTGCTTCCTGAGGTGCCATGCCGATTTAAATGCATTTGATGTTTCTTGGTGTAGGTGGCTAGGTTTGTTGGATGATAGACAGTTCCATGTCCTAGTTCACATAGGAATTTGACAGAGGTAGATGGATCAGATTTGAATATTCATGATGAACCTGACTTGTAGAGAAGTAGATGGATTGATCGACCTTCCACAGGCAGTTATGGCGATGGAATTGTGTGCAGGGATAGATATCTGATCGATCAAGATATTTTAACAATGCATTTATGGTCAGACATGATAGAATTAGGGTTTCCATTATTATATGAGAAATCTATGTAACCCTAATTAAATTTTTTGACTCCTACCTATGTGCTAGGGAAATGTATATATTAGCTTTTAGAGCTCTTAGAGCTTAGAGTTTGATGGTTGTAAAAAAGAGAGTTCTTCTTTCTTAGGAGCTATCTGTGGCATTTGTTCTACCCTCTGGCTTTTACAATCTGTAATCTTTCATTGATGCTTAGGTATTGCAAAGGCATTTTGTGACATTCTTTTTGTCCCTCTGCTTTCTTGTCTAAGTTTTCTCTTATTGAATATGATACACTGGCTTTGTTAGAGAAATCTTGGAGTTCCAGACCCCTTCTTTCTTTCAGCTTATTTATGTACTATTGTGTCTAATTTGGTTTGAATGAGTTTGTGGGTATACTTCAACCACCTATCATTCTATCTCATTCCTGTACCCTTTTGATGAAGAGAATGTTTGCGTGCAAGTCACAGTTTATGTCTTTTGTCTAGACCCCTCTATGAAACACTGATACAGGCATGTTTAGGAAGATTGTGTTCTATTAGATCTGAGAGCTTTCATGCTAATTTGGTTAATATATTATGTTCATGTCTTTTCGATGTATCACTTGGTAGGTAGTTTTCTTTTAGTTATTTCCCTTTCAGCATTCCTTCTATCCCTTTTCCTTTAGAGTTTTACTTTCATGTTGAAAAGCAAATTAAGGTGATTATCCAAGAGGAACCAGCCTAGAACTTGGAGGTCTCATCTTAGTTAGCATAGGTCCCACAACCCGGAGATGATTCACATGTTATACTAGGTTATCAAGACCAAGAGAGCTTGAATAGGGTGCAAACTTAGTGTATAACAATTCTGGCATGCCCAGTGGGATAGGTAGGTTTAGATTTATGATTCAAGGTGCTACTATAAGTTTGAAATCTAAAATTAAATGACACCTCACCTTGGGCACAACATTTCTGACTATTAGAAAAAAAGTTTATCTACAAAAGATTGTGTTATCTCTGATATAATGATTGCATAATAAAGACTTTTAGAAGTTTTTCTATCAAGTATATCTAGCAACTCTATAGATTTCACAGATTCAGGCTAACCTTATTCCAAGTTTATGAGAAGGATTGAGACAAGGAGCTCAAAGCCCATTGAATTTTTAGAGTTTCCCTTAAAAAGAAGCTACAAAGGTATATCAACCCAAAGAACATCCCCTTCAAGAAGAGTATAGTCTACACCACTTGATACTTCAGAAAGGAGACCTTTTCCCTTTCATCTCAGAAGAAGAGAAAGATTTGGATCCAACATCAAATACAACTCACATAGTTGCTACTCAGCAAATTCTAGCTCCTACAATGGCTAGGCAGTTTGCCTTTGCACCCTTCAACCAAGGAAGTCCATTGAACTTTGCTCAACATCATGATGTGCCCTTGGTGGCACTGAATATTCTACCTGATTTCACAGGTGAAGGACAAACACCAACTTCTGAACATATTAGAGATGTGACCACTATCTATAGAATACATAATATAACTCAAGAAGATGTGGCCACTAAGTTATTAGAAGCCTCCCTTAAGGGAAAATCTCTTGAATGGTTTAAAAATCTAGCTGTTGGTTCTATCAATTCATGGGATGAATTAGGGGATGCATTGAGTAGAAACTTTGAGGATAAATCAGACAACTTGTCTTTCATTGAGCAGTTGACAACCATAAAAAGAGACCCTCAAGAACAAATGACAGATTATAACAATAGCTTCCTCAAGACATGGAATAGAATTCTAGTCTTAGTAAGGCCATTAGCCAATCATGCTTTCTTATACTTCTTGCAAAGCTTGAATAATCAAATCTCTATCATGATCCAATCTATGGCTGGTACCTCTTTACCCTGAGCTTTTGACATAGCTGTTAGAGCTGAAAATTATTTAATCCAAGTAGACATGATAGCAAGAAGGCCACCCATGCCCATCTTCCCTAACCTTCAACCCACTGCACCTCTAAAAGTACCTCCTTTTACCCCTATTTCTACTATATTAGCACCTCAGGCTAGTGCTAGCAGTGAGGAGATAAAGGCAAGTTTCTCCCAAGAACTACAAGAGATGAAGAATAGTCAGCAAAGTAGTCAATAAGAAATGACAAATCTGCTGCAGACTTTAACTAAAGAGGTTACAAACCTAAAGAGGCAAGGGAAATGAACTAGACCCCCCTTTTAGCCACAAGGACAAGGTCCTAATCAACAATATCAGAATCAAGGACAACCTTATCAGCAAAATAGGCCACCATACCAAGGAGGTTATCAAGGAGCTTACCAAAAGCAAAATTTTAATCAAAGACCATTCCAACCATATAATTCTACACCTCTTAATTCTACAAATGCAGTTAGGGACATGGTTCCTAGTCAAAATAACATGGTCCTAGATAATGAATGGTGCTTTCCTTGTAATCAACCTCAAAATTAGGCCTCATGTTCAAATGGGTGGAGGAATCAAGCCCTAATGGTCTAGAATGCCTCACATGTTCAATCAAAGGCCTCTTCCCGTGGATCAATTCCTCGACAAGAGACACAAAATGATGAGACTAATGTTTTCAATTGGGAGTAGCAGGACTTTAATGGAATCAATGATGAATTTTCCATTGCTTCCACCACAAGATCAAAGAAAAGAGCTCAAGAAATGGAGCGAGCAGATTTTGGGATTAAAGCTACTACATCTGTAGAACCACTGCAGCCATCTTCTCCTATCATATTTAAAAAGGATCCCATCATTCCTATCAAAGAGGGCCAACTTTCCAAAGAAGTGGAACCCATCATAGTAAAAATGCAATAAAGAGTACATATTATGACACCTTTCAACATTGTAGACATCATGAAGAAGGTAAACGTCACTATGTCTATGTGGGACTATTTGGCTATTCTAGGACAACCTGAGATTTTGAAGAAAGCCATGAATGAAGTGACTGCTCCCCAGCTTGTAGAAGAAAACATGGCTCTGGTGGTGGTGCTATGCTAGTGTCCCCAAAAGGAGAAAGATACTATACAAATTTCAGATTTAGTTTCTCCTGCACTAGCAACACTGTAGAGTATGAAAGCCTTGTAAATGGACTAGAGTGGGCTAGAAAAAGAGGGCTCAAAGCCATAAAAGTTTATGGTGATAGTGATTTAGTAGTCAACCAAGTGAGAGGGATAAGTGCAACCAAAAATGACACCATGAAAGCATACAAACACAGATTTTGGGATGCAATTGAAGACTTTTGTGCTTTCAATATTGTTGCCATCCCTAGGAAGTTAAATCAAAATGTAGATAGATTAGTTGTTATTGGATCTCAGTATGACATTCCTAATATTATTTCAAAGGAGGAGACCCAATAGCATATCAAAGTAATTTTCAGACCTTCTATCCCTGATAATGATACTAATTGGCAAGTGTTTGACAATGATGAGCAAATTCTGCAGTTCTTGATTGAAGAGGATGTCTTCTCAGAATATAACCAAGACAGACTATTACAGAACTATGGTGACCAAGTGATCCAACTTACATCTAATAAGATGCCTAAAGGTCTTGTCACATTAGAAGCTATCTTTAATAAGGATGATCAAGTTAAAAAGAACAAAGTTGTCCTGGTAGTTCAACAAGAACATTGTGTTGAATTAGAGTTGGAACTAGGTAAAAGCTTACAATTTGGAAAAGTAAATACAGATTTGGAGAAGCAGGCTTACACACAATTGTTTAAAGAATTCAATGATGTGTTTTCATGGAAATATGAAGACCTCAAAGGTTTTTATCCATCCCTTGCTCAGCACACTATTGAACTAGAACCTAATGCCAAACCAATGAGACAAAAGCAAAGGCCTATTAATCCCAAGCTTGAGCCACTTATGCATAGAGAACTACTCAAGTTGATAGAAAGTGGTATCATTTACCCCATTAAACATACCAGTTGGGTTTCCAACCTTGTTCCTGTCAAAAAGAAGAATGGGTAGTTAAGGTTATGTGTTGACTTCAGGGATCTTAATAAGGCCTCCTTAAAAGATCGCCATCCATTACCCTCTATGGAACAAATCTTACAATGTGTCTCTGGGTCTAAGAGATTTTCATTATTGGATGGCTATTTAGGATATAATTAGATCCTATTTAATGAAGAGGATCAATACAAGATTGCATTCACAACCAAGTGGGGAACCATGGCATATCATAAAATGCCATTCAGTTTGTCAAATGCAGGTGCTACATTTCAAAAGGCAATGGATATGGCCTTTAAAAGCCTCATGTACAAGTTTGTACTGGTCAACCTAGATGACATAATAGTTTATTCTAAACATGCAGTAGACCATATCAAACATCTGAGGAAGATCTTTGAAAGGTGTAGAGAATTTGGGATATCTCTCAATCCCAAGAAATGTGTGTTTGTAGTTCATGAGGGGAAATTGTTAGGATATATAGTGTCCAAGGAAGGAATCACAGTAGACCTTGAAAGGATTGTAGCCATTCTAGAGCTACCCTTTCCACATCATAAGAAGAGCCTTCAATCTTTCATATGAAGGATTAACTTTGTTAGGCATTTCTTGCCTAATATTGCAGATTTACTAAAGCCTTTGACATCCATGTTGAAGAAGAGTTCAATTTTCAACTAGACTAAACAAGGAAAGGCCAATTTCCAGGCTATCAAAGAGGCCTTGATAGAAGCTCCTACTCTATTAAACCCAAATTTCAGTAAGGATTTTATCCTTTATGCTTATGGAGGTCATGATGCTATATCTGCTATGTTGACCCAAGAAAATTCAGATGGATTGGAGCAACCTATTGCTTTCTTCAACAAAGATTTAGAAGAGTATGAACAAAGGTACTCTTTTGTGGAAAAACATGTACTTGCTATGGTAAAGAGTCTTAAAAAGTTTAGATATTTATTGACCCATAGCAAGGTACACTTGAAAGTTACTCATCCAAGTGTCAAAGAATTTTTTCTTTCCAAGGACCTAAATGAGAAAAGAGCTTGTTGGATTACCAAAGTAATGGAATATGAAATTGATATCCAAACCACCAAGCTGGTTAAAGGAAGAGGTCTTTGTGAGCATTTGGCAGAGGATGAAAGTTCAAAGAAATTAGAGCAAACAGATACATCTCTGGTTGTGCATTCTATAGAAGAGCATGCCAAGGCAGTAGCTTGGTTGCCTAACATGATTCACTTTTTGAAGATAGGACAATGTCCTACAGACCTAGATTTAGGAAAAAGAAGATATTATAGATTACAATCTGTTCCCTTTGTGCTGATAGATGAAGTTATTTTTAGAAAGGATCACAATGGTGTCCTTTTAATATGTATTGATTCAGAAGAGATAGTTGTTGTCCTATTTGAATTTCATGATGGACCTTCTAGAGGTCATTTTTCTCCTAGGACTACTGCTTTTAAAATCATGAGGGCCAGATACTATTGGCCATCTATCTTTAAGGATAGTCATGATTATGTGAGAAAATGCATCAAATGTGCCATGTTTGCAGGAAAAAAAGGCTTTTAGCTCTACCCCTTTAGCCAATCAAAATAGACCAACCTTTCATGAGATGGGGCATAGACTTTATTGGCATGATTAATCCTCCATCTAGTGCAGGCCACAAGTGGATAATTATTGCAACAAATTATTTCACTAGATGGACAGAAGTAGTTGCCTTCAACGAAGCAAATGAAAGTGTCATCTTAAGTTTTTATGATGATATAGTTCACAAATTTGGAGCTCCAGACTCCATAATATCAGATAATGCATTGGCATTCATAGGCCTTAAAGTCTCAGAATGGGCAATCAAAAATGGCATTTATCTGAATACAAGTTCTAATTACTAACCTCAGGCCAATGGTTTGGTAGAATCAACTAATAAGAACTTGATTAGGATAATTAAGAAAACTCTATAGAATAACCAAAGAGATTGGCATACTAAATTGAAATCTTCCTTATGGTTAGACAGGATAACCCCAAAGAAGATCATTGGGAATTCTCCTTATATGTTAGTGTATGGAAGAGAGGCTAAGCTATCCATTTCAACTGAATTGCCAGCTTTGGACTTAGCCACTCAATATGTCCTATTTGAAGGAGATCCCTTACAAATTAGATATGCTCAGCTGATGGAGTTAGAAGAACTCATATACAAATCCATGAAAGATATGGAGTTCCATCAAGCACAAACAAAGAAGAGTTTTGATAAAAGAGTTAGGGCTAGAAGCTTCAAATTTGGAGATGTAGTTCTCAAATGGGATGAATTCAGATCAAAGCCTAGTAGATATATGCAATTTGATTCCTTTTGGGGGGGTCCATTTATCATCACTAAATGCAGGGCGCCTAATGCTTTTTAGCTATCAAATCTTGGAGGAGATGCCTTGCCTATATCAGTTAATGGATTCCACTTGAAGCCTTGTTTTGAGCTTAATCCTTCCTTGTAATTCTCTATAAATATGTTTCCCTATTTTTCTATCCTTGCTTTCTAGGTTAGTTTTTCTTGTTTTCCAAGAAGTGCTCGAGCACACTTTTTTGTTCCTCCTAGTTTTAAGTTTGTCTCTCTATCAAGAGAGTCCTTATGATCCTGAGATGACTTCTATGCCCAATGAATTGTTTTAAGGTCACTGGTTTCCAATGTCTAGTAGGCTGACATCCAACAGAAATTGCCAAAATGTTACCCAAAAATTTCCTATCATACAATTGTTTGGCCACAGGTGGAGTGAAATGAGGCTCCCACAAGGGTCGAGCCTAGCCTATTAGGTCATTTTTTGTCATAGCAAAATCCTATGAAAAGGCTTATTTCCCTGCAGTGTTTCTGTAAGGTCATCTTGTCCTGCTGCAACTTATTTTGGCTTGCGCCCAAAATTCACAATGTTTCATGGCTTGCCCCCTTAGCCTCAGGTGGTTTCTCATGTCAGTATGCTTCAGTCTAGGGCACATGGTCTAATATGCAAAAAATCCAAGTGAAATGCCACGCCCTAGTTGTAACATAGTTTTGATTTGTGAGCTAATTTTTTTATGTTTTGTGGCTTGCACACTTGGCATATGATAGTTCATTAAGTTTCCAAGATCTGGTTAAAGGTGCATGTTCTAAAATGTTACAACTAGGGAGTTATGGTTGTTTAAAGATCTGCAGGAAATAGCTTGTTTTATGTCACAGGTTTTAAAAAATTGTCTAAATACAAAACTCGGGAGGTTTTCTACTTCTTCACGTCTTCACAACTCTTCATTGACATCAACATTTCCTATGTACACTGCTACAACTTAGTGAGGCACTGTTCTCCAAGGAAGCAGTTGCTTGATCTCCATGTTTCTGGTAGTTAAGTACTTTTCATTCAGCGACCTAGCATTTTCTTCAGTCACGTGTTCGTGCAACCTCAGCGGTTTGTTCCTTAGCCTTTAGTGATATGGCGAGTGGTTATGATTCTTGTGGTAGTTAGGTCACTCGGTAGGTTAAAGTTTGATTAAGATTAATGATTGTCATGATGCCACAAGGAAAAGGTGCTCGAGAGTTAATCTTCTCAGCATTACGATGACCATCCAATCTTCCAAATGAAGAAATCTGATGTCATGGTGGGACCAGTGTTAGGTGTCACAGGTGGTGCTCATTTCTAAGTGGCCAAGCTGGATGGTGATGAGGACATGTCGGTGGGCCTGAATTATTCTGGTGGGATGGTAGTGTAGAGGGATCTATGGTTTTCACTTGATCACAAGGAATATTATTTCCCTTTGCGATCATGCGACCAACATCTGATTTAAATTCGATATTTATGCGTGCACCCATTGGTTGTTGTGCTGAGGTGCTTGATTTTCATTGGTTGCTGAAGTGGTGATCTGGCTGATGACTTCTCAAGGCCTTGTAACTATTGTGGAGAATGATCTAGGCCGTTTGATTTGCTGGTGAATGATGATATCAATGGTCATGTTTTAAAATAAAACTAGTGGCCGTTGGAGCCCAAATTTAAACCTTCCTATGGAGTTTTCTACCAATGTTTAATCTAGCGAGCTGTATGTGACAAAGGAGGTAGTTCAGAATTGATTTTTTAGGATGGTTGTAGGTTGCAAAGATGATGAAGAATATGTGGGCGGCCGTCCTAGCCCGATCTTGCTTCCTGAGGTACCATGTTGATTTAAATGCAGTCGATGTTGCTTGGTGCAGGTGGCTAGGTTTGTTGGATGACAGACAATTCCATGTCTCGGTTCACGTAGGAATTTGATAGAGGTAGATGGATCAGAATTGAATATTCATGATGAACTTGACTTGTAGAGAAGTAGATGGATCAGTTGACCTTCCAGAGGCAGTTATGACAATGGAATTGTGTGCAGGGACATATATTTGATCGATCAAGATATTTTAACAATGCATTTATGGTCAAACATGACAGAATTAGGGTTTCCATTATTCTATGAGAAGTCTATGTAACCCTAATTAGATTTTTTGACTCCTGCCTATGTGTTGGGGAGATGTATATATTAGTTTTTACAGCTCTTAGAGCTTAGAGTTTGACGGTTGTAAAAAAGAGAGTTCTTCTTTCTTAGGAGCTATTTGTGGCATTTGTTCTACCCTTTGGCTTTTACAGTCTGTAATCTTTCATTGATGCTTAGGTATTGCAAAGGCATTTTGTGACATTCTTTTTGTCCCTATGCTTTCTTGCCTATGTTTTCTCTTATTGAATATGATACACTAGCTTTGTTAGAGAAATCTTGGATTTCTATACCCCTTATTTCTTTCAGATTATTTGTGTACTATTGTGTCTGATTTGATTTGAATGAGTTTGTGGGCATACTTCAACCCCCTGTCATTCTATTTCATTCCTATGCCCTATTGCTGAAGAGAACGTTTTATTGTAGGTCACAGTCTGTGTCTTTTGTTCAGACCCCTCTATGAAACACTAATGCAAGCCTATTTAGGAAGATTGTGTTCTATTAGATCTCATAGCTTTCATGCTAATTTGGTCAATATATTATGTTCATGTCTCTACGGTGTATCACTTAGTAGGTAGTTTGCTTTCAGTTATTTTCCTTTCAGCATTCCTTCTATACCTTTTCCCTCAAAGTTTTAATTTCATGTTGAAAAGCAAATTAAGGTGATTATCCAAGAGGAACCAGCCTAGAACCTGGAGGTCTCATCTTAGTTAGCATAGGTCCCACAACTTGGAGATGATTCCCATGTTATACTAGGTTATCTTGACCAAGAGAGGTTGAATAGGGTGCAAAATTAGTGTATAACATCTCTCTCTCTCTCTCTCTCTCTCTCTCTCTCTCTCTCTCTCTCTCTCTCTCTCTCCGTCCCCCCTCTCTCTCTACTACTCTCTCCCCTTCCCATCCTCTCTCTCTCTCTCTCTCTCTCTCTCTCTCTCCTACCCCTTCTCTCTCCCTCCCCCCCACTCTCTCTCTCTCTCTCTCTCTCTCTGGTAGAGGGGACCTCCACTATGGGATATTTTCTATTTCAAGACTTTGGTTTTGGTTTGGTGTTTGTAATAAGGATAGGTTCTAAACCATCTATTTCCTATGTACCGGTCAGGTGTGGGAACAAGGATCTTTTGGTATTGTTATAAACCTAGGAATCCTTACTTCTCAAAAAGACTAACTTTATCTCTAATTTGTTGTTAGTGTCTTGTTTAGGAATTTTGGTTTGACAAATTTAGTTTTCTGTCATATGGGATGTTTGATCTCTAATTCGTCAAACATCGAAAAGTTGTCAATACAACTTTTAATATGGTGAATGTTGCTAAGAAACATATTGAATGTAATTGGCAAAGTAAGTAGTTACAATAGTCATAACCAACCTTTCAGTGGTTATGACTCTTGCATCACTTCTATTTAGAAGTGGGAAAATAGAACCCAAAGATAGGGGAAGATTGTGTGGGAGTCATAAAAATAAAATTGGATGTTTTTGGTGTATCTCTGTTCATTTTTGGTGATGCACTGATTCACATTACTTTCATGTTTACTCCCATTATGTTGAATTGAAAGGGCACAAACTGTATGTAATTTTTTTGCAATAAGACTTGAAGTTTTGGAGGTATTTTTGCATGTTTCTTAGCCATTGTGCACATGGATATGATCTTTAAGACTCCACTATTTATAATGTGTTGAATGAGGAATGAAACAATAGTAGAATACAAGTTTTTTTAGTCATTTAAAGCTTTCCAGTGCAAATAACCCAGTTTAGAAATCACTGGTCTAAACTTTGGCTTTGAAGACTAGTCATCCAAAATGTTGTTTTCCTTGCATTTACCCCAATGGTACTAACTGTCATGGTGGTAAATGTATGTCTTTTCCTTGTTTAATGAAAAACCAAAATCTCAAGCCCGTGTTTGTATGCTCATGCATAGAGAATTGATGCCCTAGGCTAATTGCCTGTTATGGATTTAGCCAGCAAGAGAGGCTAATTTCCTATGTACCGGTCAGGTGTGGGAACAAGGATCTTTTGGTATTGTTATAAACCTAAGAATCCTTATTTCTCAGAAAGACCAACTTTAAGTCTAATTTGTTGTTAGTGTCTTGTTTAGGAATTTTGGTTTGACAAATTTAGTTTTCTGTCATATGGGATGTTTGATCTCTGATTCGTCAAACATTGAAAAGTTATCAATACAACTTTTAATACGGTGAATGTTGCTAAGCAACATATTGAAAGTAATTAGGAAAGTAAGTAGGTACAACAGTCATAACCAACTTTTCACTGGTTATGACTCTTGCAGCACTTCTATTTTGAAGTGGGAAAATAGAACCCGAAGACAGGGGAAGATTGCACGGGAGTCATACAAATAAAATTGGATGTTTTTGGTGTATCTCTGTTAATTTTTGGTGATGTACTGATTCACATAACTTTCATGTTTACTCCCATTATGTTGAATTGAAAGGGTGCGAACTGTATGTAATTTGTCTACAATAAGACTTGAAGTTTTGGAGGTATTTCTTCATGTTTCTTAGCCATTGTGCAAATGGATATGATCTTTAAGACTCCACTATTTATAATGTGTTGAATGAGGAATGAAACAATAGTAGAACATGAGTGTTTTTAGTCATTTAAAGCTTTCCAGTGCAAATAACCCAGTTTAGAAATCACTGGTCTAAACTCTAGCTTTGAAGACTGGTCATCCAAAATGTTGTTTTCCTTGCATTTACCCTAATGGTACTAACTATCGTGGTGGGAAATGTAAGTCTTTTCCTTGTTTAATGAAAAAGAAAAATCTCAAGCCCGTGTTTGTATGCTCGTGCATAGAGAATTGATGCCCTAGGCTAATTCCCTGTTATGGATTTAGCCAGCAAGAGAGGGAAATTTGTAGTAGTGCCTCGGCAAGTTGATGGGATTAAAATTGTGGTTGATTCTAGTCTATAGAAGTTAAAAGGAGATGCTCAAGACCCGGTTGTAACTACATGACCCTATTTTTTTTCCTTACATTGAGCCTAGCCTAAACTAGCCACTTAGTCTAGTAAGCATGGTGTGGGATAACAGAATGCCAGATTGGAGTTTGGAATTAGTCATTGAGGAGTTCGAAGGGGAATGGAATAAGGAAGAGAGATTTGTGTCTTTCATTGTTGATAGAATCCACTAATTGATGCATGTTCGGTGATGCAGGGGCATCCATCAATTGGAAACATTTAAAAAATTATGGTTATTTTATTGTAATGTGGCTCGGTTAGCCATTTTTGTGTCTTGAATGATGTAATAGGGTTAGCGGTCATATTCTAAGATATAAGACATAAAGAGTTTGTAAAATCATGAAGCTGACAATGAAGTTATCAACTCCATGATTCTTTTATAGTTTAGTTAGTATACTCATATTGCAAATCAGTCATTTGAGTTAGTCGGGTGTGGGAAGTTAGAAATTAGTTATAGGAGTTAGTTATCGGGTCTTGCAAGTTATATACAATGCAAGGAAATCCGATAAGGGAGAGTAGTGGAGAGTGGTAGAGTAGAGATGGAATAGGAGATGGAGTCTCGGTGAAGGAGACATATCAATGTAATTCGAGTGAAGATGAATAAATGTATTTTTCATGTTTACATTTGACTGTCTCGATGACTGTTTTAATGATTATTTCATTTAATCATTTGTAATCTATCTATTCTCAAAGCCGTGAGCGGTGTAACCAAAATCTACTCTTTTTGCTATTTACGGTGAACAACCTTTTACATTTCAAATTTGTTTTGATTTACTTGTATGTAATTCAAGATCGATTCAGTAATGATTGTGAGGATCGGGCTTTGTATTTTGAAGAAAAGAACAGTCATAAACATATTGGTTTTGAGTTAGTAATAAGAGTTTACTATTGATGGTTCAGTTTTAGATAACAGTCCCGATATGGGGATGTTTAATTAATGTATTTACAAGCTTATTGATGTATCAATAACAATCTCATTTTAAAATGTTTCAAGAAACCATTTATGCATTGCGGTCACAGCAAGGGAATGATTTGTTGAAGTGTTCACTGTTTGGTAACCGAAAATGAAGAATTTGTTTTGATTAATGTAAAGGGATGCATGATGTCTGGTTTATCAAAGAAGTGTAATGTTTATTGGAATCGGGTTTCTTTTTAATTGAACAGTGATTCAACTTTGATGGTGTTCGTTTGGACAACATTTAGTTTCGAAACTGTTCTAAGAAAATGACTGCATGCATTTAGATTGGTTGTGATTTGAGTTAGCGGGAGATTGTCAAGTTGTCGATACCGAGCAGAGGAGTCTGAGAAATCTGTTTCAAATCATCAATTTCTAGAGTGACCTACGAGCAAAGTGGTTATGACAGCTACATTGAAAGAACACCGAAATCATTTTGTAGAGTTGTTTGGTGTAACTTGAATGATTTGGAAGATCATTCTTCTATGAATACTAAGTCCTAGGTCTTGAAGTTTGAAGGGATCGGCTGTAGTAAGATTCCACAATTGAAGATGTGGACTCCTCTTGAACCGTAAACTGAGCTTCTATATTGTTAGAGTTGATTGGCGTCATTGATACATGGTTTGAATCGACATTATTATTCTGTCGATGTCATATTGATTGGGCTTAATTAACCTTACCGCTGTGCTCTCTACATCATTCGGGGTTCAGAACAACCAACAAAGTTAGTTAGAATCTGAATCTTGATTCCACAAATCAATACTGGGGTATGGGAAGTTAGTGTTATTGGTTGGAAAAATATATATTTAGGGTGTGCTTGTGTGACTTGATTGTGGAAAGAAGTTGGGAATCAACAGGTCCAGAATTCCTTATTTAGTAGACTTAAGGAGTTTGAATCCTAGAGAAGAGATTAAGGTCTGGATGATTGAGTGTTCTGAGTTACATAGAAACTCTTGAAGGATTAAAAAAGTTGGTTGAAAGGTGGACCAAGTATGGTGACTAATTGAAGGACTGTCACTTCATTAAAAGTTTCATTTGCTGGTAGAATAGTAGGCTAACACACTGAAGCTTCTTGTTGTGACTACTCTGCATTAAGTGGTATCAAAGCCACTAAGGCCCTGGTTTGGAAAGGAAGACAACATGTCTGATGTAGGAGAAGACCAAGAGAGAGAGATCCCATTGAGGATCACCATTATTGAATTGACAAAACTGGTAAAGGAACATATGGCAGAAAGTTGAGCTGTTAGATAGGAAAATAGAGCCATGAAAAGGGAGATAGATAAACTTAAAACAAAAGCCAAGAAGGGAGAGAATGAAGAGTCTAAAGAGGAAGAAGAAGAATCATTGGATGAAGACAACATCCTTGCAGATTAGAGTGATGTAGGAGCATCCTGGGTGTAAGAGCAATCTTGCATCATCCAAAAATATTTTTATTTTTGTATTCAATAAGGGCTATCTTGTGTAGAGCTGTTATTTGTGGAAACTTTCTATTTTTAGTAAGTTGGTCATACGATCTCAAAATGTTCTGATTTCACATGTGGAGGTTCATCTCAGTCATATCAGCCTACTAGTAAAGTTTCATTGACAAATCAAGTCTAGCTTTGGAGATATTGAAGATTTTCCGTATTGGCACGAGGGTACATAAACTTTGAGCTCAATTTTGAAGGCTTTAGAGGCCCCGGTTGAGGTCAAAAATTTGGGTGATAGGTGCTTGCATGAGTCAAGCTTGTAGAGCACTTCGTGGCCTTTTTGGAATGGGATCATAATAGTCAATTAGGTCAACTGGCAATGACTTATGGTCTTCAGAAGCTTGGGTCACCTGAAATAGCAGAAAATGTTTTTCCTTCAAAATTTTTGTTTGGGTTTCAAAAGTTATTTTGAGCCGACTTTGATGTAATAAATTGAAAAATAAAATAATTCTAAGTTTGGTCAGCCCTAAGGGCTAAATTTCTGGAACCTTCTCGGGCGGTGGAAATTGCCTATATAAAGAAGGCCCGTAGTGTTGTCTTAGGCAGTTCTAGGTAGATCTAGGTAATGATTCGAGGCTTTGTCCTATAGAATATTGTAAAGGGAATGCCCATGTGGCTTTGCATATTGTAATTCTAAAATTTGGAATTCCACATTTGTGGAGATAATGAGAAGCCCATTTCATCTTCTTGCAAATTATTGTTGTTTCTCTGTTTTTGTTATGTGTTTGTGGTATTAGGGGGAGCACCCTTCATCAAGTGGTATCAGAGTAGGAGTTCTTGAGTGTGTAAATAGATCGCTAACTATGAGGCAGTTTGCACCAGGACCGCGGGTTAGGGTTTCTGTGTAAATAGATCACTGATTGTGAGACAGTTTGCACCAGGACTGTGGTTAGGGTTTCAGTGCGCATTATGAAAATGCCTCCATGAAGGGAATGTGGCAGAAGAGCTGGTGTTGTAACACTTGAGGTTAGGGCACTACAAAGACAAGTGCGAGCATTACAAGAGGAGATTCATAGAGGAATGAATCTTAATGTCAGAGACCAAAGTGAGGATGAAGCCGAAGAAGAAAGAAATTCTGATCAGGAAGGAGAAGTTGAAGTTTTCAATCAAGAAGAAGAAAGACTTTTATGGGCCATTTCCAAGATCAAGAAAAGACCTAAGATCGAGGTTCCTACATTTTCAGAAAATCTTAACCTAGAAGAATTGATCGACTGGATCAATGAATGTGAGGAATATTTTAAGTATGAAGATGTTGAGGATCCTGATAGGGTCAAATTTGTGAAGGCTAGACTGAAAGGTCATGTAAAGATCTGGTGGCAAGAGATTAAATTGGAGTGAAATCAAAGAGGAAAGGATAAAATCATAAGATGGGATCGGATGGTTGATAAATTAAAGTGACAGTTCATTCCTGTTGATTATGAGCTTGACCTACTAAAGAAAATGCAAAGTTTGAAACAAGCAGGAAGATCTGTTTAGGAGTATACAGAGGAGTTCTATCGACTCCTCATCAGAATAGGGCATGTGGAAGCTGATAAGGAGAAAGTTTTCCATTACCTTAATGGGTTGAGGCTGAGCATTCAGGAGAAGCTGAATTTGGTTCGAATGAACAGTATTGAAGAGGCATACCAATTTGTCCTAAAAGTAGAAGAAAAGCTCAACAAGAAGTTTGAGAGCAGACAAAGTGGAAGAGGTCATGATGGAAGATCTGGTGGACAGTCATATGGAGATCAAAATGAAGATCCAAAAAAGAAGGATGAAGATAGTAATAGTTAGAATCAAAGAGGAGAAAATTTTAGTCATTTCCATGATTAGGATAATAGAGATCAGAGAGGAAGAGGAAGAGGAGGTTTCTATGGAACATGTTTTCACTATGTAGAAGAAGGTCATAGGGTATTTGAATGTCGTCAATGTCAAGGAAGGACAAATAGGAGAAACAAAGGCCAGGCCAAAGTTGCACATGTAGATGAAGATGCTAGATCATCACATTCTGAAGATCCTGAAAGAGGAGAGACACTAATTAACAAAAGAGTCCTACTAAGTGGTGAGAATGAACCTGAGAAAAGGAGGAGCCTGTTTCACACCAGGTGCAAGTGTGAGGGTAAGTGTTGTGATGTGATTATTGATAGTGGTAGTACTGATAATTTGGTGTCAGAAGAGATGGTGACAAAGTTGAAGCTCAAGAGATAGAAACATCCACATCCATATCGGGTTGCCTAGGTGCAGGATGACCACAAGGTCATGGTTAATGAATAGTGCCTAGTGAAGTTCAAGATTGGTGGGTACCATTATGAGGTACTATGTGATATCATATCTATGGATGCATGTCATATGTTATTGGGTAGGCCATGGCAGTTTGATAGATGTGCTATACATGATTCTCATGTGAATACCTATTCCTTGATAAAGGATGGAGTGCGACATAAGCTAAAACCATTGAAGGAAACAAAAGAAAAGGTATGTGGGAATGCAAGAAAAACTTTTGTTGATAGAGGAAATTTCTTAGATGGTATGCGGCATGAGCATATGTGTTTTGTCTTAATTTCAAAGGCTAGTAAAGAGGAAGTAGAAGATGTATCTATAGAAGTTGCAAATTTGTTGAATGAGTTTCAGGATATTGTGTCTGGTAATGTACCTGATGGATTACCACCAGTAAGAAAGATTAGTCATTAGATGGACTTGATTCCAGGAGCTAGTTTTCCAAATAAGGCAACACATAGAATGACACTAGCAGAAAGTGAAGAGTTGAAGATAGATTTGAAGTTTAGTTCATCACATCATCCACAGATTGTATATGGAAGTAGTCCAAAAAATGTATCTGAATTGAGATAGATAGATGAAGGAGAAATAAGTAGTCCTGAAGCTAAAGATTTTGCAGAACACTTGAAGAACATCCATGAGGAGGTGAGAAAGCATATTACCAAGATGAATGCGTAGTATAAGGCTAAGGAAGATGAGAAAATGAGTCATAAGGAATTTTAGGTTGGAGATGAAGTCATGGTTCATTTGCAGAATGAGTGATTTCTAGTTGGTACCTACAACAAGTTGAAAATGAAGAAGTTTGGGCCATGTAAGATACTAAAGAAGTATGATTTAGGGAATGCATATGAGGTGGAATTTTCTACTAGGCTGAATTTTTCACCAGTGTTTAACATTTCAAATCTGATAGAGTATCATGATAGAGGTGTTGAATATGGGATCACAATAGCACAGTGGAGTATTCCAGCAACTAGTTCAGACACTAAGGAGATTGAGGATATACTAGACAGTCCTGTTGCCAAAAGCACAAGGAACGGGACATATGAAAAATATCTGGTCAAATGGAAAGGATGACCTGTTGAAGATTCATCATGGCTGACAAAGTAGGAGGTTAACCATCTTGGTTTCCCTCTTCACACTTGAGATGTGACGGGGTCACTTCTCAAATTACCCTGGGTGTCTAATGTAGGAGCATCCTGGGTGTAAGAGCAATCTTGCATCACCCAAAAATATTTCTATTTTTGTATTCAATAAGGGCTATCTTGTGTAGAGCTACTATTTGTGGAAACTTTCTATTTTTAGTAAGTTGGTCATATGATATTGGAATGTTCTAATTTCACATGTGGAGGTTCATCTCAGTCATATTAGCCAACCAATAAAGTTTCATTGACAGATCGAGTCTAGCTTTCGAGATTGAAGATTTTCGGTATTGGCAGGAGGATACAAAAACTTTGAACTTAGTTTTGAAGGCTTTAGAGGCCCTGGTTGAGGTCAAAAATTTGGGTGACAAGTGCTTGCATGAGTCAGGGCTATAAAGCACTTCATGGCCTTTCTGGAATGGGGTCATAATAGTCAATCAGGTCAACTGGCGATGACTTATGGTCTTCAGAAGCTGGGTCACCTAAAATAGCAGAAAATGGTTTTCCTTCAAAAAAAATTTTTGGGTTTCAAAACTTATTTTGAGCCAACTTTGATGTAATAAATTGAAAAATAAAATAATTCTAAGTTTGGTCAGCCCTAAGGGCTAAATTTCAGGAACCTTCTCAAGCGATGGAAATTACCTATATAAAGAAGGCCCGTAGTGTTGTCTTAGATAGTTCTGGGAGTTCTGGGTAGATCTAGGTAATGATTCAAGGCTTTGTCCTATAGAATATTGTAAATGAAATGCCCTTGTGGCTTTGCATATTGTAATTCTAAAATTTAGAATTCCACATTTGTGGAGATAATGAGAAGCCCATTTCATGTTCTTACAAATTGTTGTTGTTTCTTTGTTTCTATTATGTGTTTGTGGTATTAAGGGGAGCACCCTTCATCACAGAGACCCCTCCTGGCAGCACTTGAAAGGGTTGGGAAGAAAGTTGAAGCAGAGCTACCTATCTTCCAAGGGAAACTAGACCTAGATGAATGCATAGATTGGTTGGAAGCATTGGATAGTTATTTTGAATGTGAAGCAATACCTGCTAACCAAAGGATCAGGATTGTGAAAGAAAAACTCAAAGGCCCTGCCTTGAGTTGGTGGAATTTCTTGCAAGGAGAAAGGGTGGATGAAGGCAAGGAGAATATTTCTACATGGAAGAGGATGAAGGTAGAAATCAGGAAGCAATTTGTACCAGAAGACTACGAGGTGATGATCCATCAGTGATTGCAAAACCTAAAATAGTGGGACATGGATGTAAGTAGTTATACTCAAGAGTTTCATAACTTGACTCTTAGGGCTAAAGTGTATGAAATGAATAAGAAAAAGTTAGCAAGATATGTGAATGGTTTAAAATATAGCATTTAGGATGAATTAACCCTAATCACCTTGGGATCAGTACATCAATGCTATAATGTGGCCTTCAAAATTGAAGATAAGCACAAGAGGAGAGGTGAGCAGCAAGGTAGAGGAAGAGGAAATAACCAAAGAGGAAGGGGCAGGCTCATAAGTAGAGGACCTTCTCCTAACCATCAAGGAGAAAGCAACAGCCAGAGGAATGATTCTGGAGTAGGTCATAGAGGTTCTTCTAGAGGAAGGAGACCACATGGAGGAGGAAGGTCTGGTGGTAGAGGAACAAGTATCTTCACAAGAAGGTGCTTTACCTATAATCAAGTGGGACATCAGTCTTTCAGATGCCCTGAGAAAGCAAGCCAGCATCAAGGGGACATAAGAGTGTAGTTACCCCAAGATGAGGATTGTCAAAGTACTTCTTTCTACCTACTATAGCCTCTTCTTCCAAGCAAGTTGCACCAGAAGTTGGAGTGTGCCTAATGTTCAATCAATCACTCCTAATACCACCTACTCAAGAGCATCCCCAAAGGAAAGATATCTTCAAAACCACCTACAAGGTAAGAGGGAAGGTATGTAAAGTAATGGTAGATTCTAGTTCTACTGAGAATTTAGCATTAGTTGAAATGGTGGATAAACTTGGCTTAAAATGAATACCACACCCTAGGCCTTATAAAGTCTCTTGGTTAAACAAAGAATAGCAGACTATAATCAATGAACAATGTTGCGTAGATTTTTAGATTGAGGAATATAGGGACAAGGTTATTTGTGATATTGTAACCATGGACACTTGTCATCTCCTTTTAGGGAGACCTTGGAAATTTGACACCAAGGCTCAACATGATGGGGAAGAAAATGTCTATACCTTAACCAAGGGTGGGGACACTTATACCATGACACCATGATTAGAAGACAACAAGGATAAAGTTGTAAATAATACTATTTTGATGGTTGGGGAGAAAGAGTTTCTTAAAGGTCTGAAGGAAGAGAAGGTACCCTATTTTTCCTTAGTGGTCAGACCCAAGGAACCAAAAACTAGAAAGGAAGTAGAACCTAAGGAAACCTTGAAGAGTGTTGGTCCTAAAGAAGTAGAAGACCTACTGAACTAGTATGAAGGTATTATTGTAGACAGTGAGAAGGATACTATACCACCAATTAGAGAAATAAGCCAATGCATGGCCCTTGTACCCAATTCGGTCTTGCCAAATAAAGCTGCCTACAAACTTACTACTGAACAAAATGAAGAAATGGCTAGGCAAATACAAGAGTTACTTGACAAAGGATTTATAAAAAAGAGCATAAGCCCTTGTGTGGTCTTAGTAGTCCTTGCACCTAAGAAGGAAGGTACTTGGAGGTTGTGCACCAACTCACGAGAAATCAACAAAATAACCATATGATATAGATTCCCAATGCCTAGAATGGAGGATCTGATGGATTGTTTAGATGGAGCCCAGTACTTTTCCAAGGTTGACCTCAAAAGTGGATATCATCAAATTAGGATCAGAGAGGGAGATGAATGGAAAAAAACCTTCAGAACCAATGAAGGGTTGTTTGAGTGGGTTGTCATGCCTTTTGGGTTGTCCAATGCCCTAAGTACCTTTATGCGATTGATAAAAAAATGTGACTGGTTGTTTCAAAGGGAATGCACACATTGTCTCACCATTTTTTTTGATATGCTGGTCATAAAATGTGCCCCTTCAACAACATACTTTGGACTAGAAAGCACCCCATCTCTTTTGCGGTTTGCACCAATAAAATCCATGCACAAAATGTTATTTTGGGTGCCCAATATTTTCACCTCTGGCAACTTCATTTACTTGGCATGTTTTCTTTATTGCATAGACTAATGCATGGGCTCCTAGCACTTATGCAAAACGCACCCCCCTTTACAAGAAATGAACTAGTACCCTTGACATAGAAGCTATAACCATGGAATCACCTCATCTTTCAATCAAAATCACTGGTATCTTGTATTAATCCCACTTCAAACTCCTATTGTAGTCTTTGATTTTGCATGACATATGAGAGCCATTCTTAGCAGTTGTCCCATTGTAGTCATCATCCTCTAAACTACAAAATTATAGAATGAATTGGTATCTCCTTTTCACCAATCTCATAAAATACTTTTTTAGTGCAGTAGTCATTTAACCCATTACCAACTTCCACATTTGCCATATGCACAAATACCTCTGCTAAAACTTCCATGAACTAGAATCTTGGGCATCGATTCAGCCTTATACAAGGAATGTGAATCCATTATTAGCATTCCTGGAAAATCAAATGATGAATTATCACCAAACACCAAAATCAGCCCATTAGTAACATTTTGAAACAAAACAATGAAATAAGCAAAAAATGGGTTGGGAATTGGCTTGGGAAAGTGATCAAACGAATTGGTAGAGACTTGAAAATCATCAGAAGCCTAGTATCCTAGGTCTATATTATGAAACATCTCTCAATTATGTTGTACCTTGTACATGACACAAATTACATAGCCTTGAAGTAGGCCACTTAGAAATCTGAACAATGCACACTCAAAGAATATTGACAATCTGCAAATGGAATGGCTCTGGCAAAGTGACTAAATGGGCACATGTAGAGCTGAAAAATAGCATGATGACTCACTCACATGCCTATAGTATGATGCCACAACTGACACATCATGAACAATCACAAGGCAAAAGATACAAACCTCCAAAGTGAGCTATTCAGTGAAATTTAGGAAACACACTAAATGCAGACTTTCTGGAACACCTTGAAATGACCACTTCTAAAACATGTCAGAACTGAAAAGTGAGACCTAGAACCTATTAAATATGTCAAATGATAGGTGATGAACACCCTATCCAAGTGACTTCTCATGAAATTCAATAGCCTTTACGTTCAATGCCTTCAAACTCGGTCTCTTTCAAAAACTTTCAAAGCATAATTCTGACACCTAGACAACTTTGCAAAATATGGAGTCAAAACATACTCAGATTTTTTGAGCTCCAACAATGGCTTTGATTGGGGATGCATGCCCCATGTAGGCATGTAGAGAACTACAGAATCTCAGGAAGAATTAGACTAACCAAACTTGAAATCAGCTTGACACCTTGTTTTCACAAAACTCCGAATAAGAACCCTCTAGAACATCTTTATTGAAAGCAAGAAAACTATTCCTACTATGTACAAACAATGGCCCCAAGTCACCAGAAAATTTTCAAAACTTCTGACCTCTGTCATATACCTAATTTTCATTTCTTTCTTCTTGAGGTAAGTTGGGCATTTTATTCCCATTTTTTTCACCAAGCATATCAACACTTTCAATCAACTCATTAAGCGAAACAAAATAACTATCTTCATTTTCATAGTGCATGTAAAAATTTGAAAAACTTTCTTCATCTTGCTCACTATGAAAATAAGACTTAGCATGCTCATGAATACTACCATTAGACTGGAACTGATCTTTATCTACTAATTCATGCATGCTATCAATCTGAAATGCAAAAGTCTCATACTCTACTTGATAAAAATCATCATTCATACCTTGACTTTGCATATACTCAGGAGTAGCCAGTTGGAGTTCAAATGAATAATCAGATTTATACTCACACATTTCATCATCATCAAATTCTGAAAACACTCCAAAACCTCTGAATGCATCTCCATAATCACAATGCTGATGAGTATTCATATCACATAAATCATTATTGAATTTACTATGAAATGTCAGATGATCTTCAAATACAACTCTATCAAGCACTTCATCATCAAACTCACAAATTGCAACATCATCATTTAAAACTCTATCACACATGGAAGAAGAACATTCTGATTTCTCATAACAGTATGACAGTGTATAATCATTTACACCCAACTCAACTAGATTTGAAACCTCCATGTGTTCTTCAAACAATAGATTGATAACCCCATGTAACACTCCTCTTTGAACATTATGACAAAAAATGGGTTGATCATCATCAAAATCCTCATCATATAAAACATTAGTAAACACTTTAAATTCACTACCCATTTCATTTTCATGGAGACTCTCATCATATGAAGAAAAATCAAAATTGTATGAAGATTCACTGTCAACATCACCTACTAAGCATATAGTGTCCATAATTACATCCTCTTCATTATCTTGTTTAAGATCACCATTACGGTCAGACCATGATTCACCCCTAAACTCTCTGCTATATGCTACAACTTTGTTATCTAATGTAGAACCATTAGATAACCTTTCATTCAAATCTTCATGTTCAACCTCATTTGTATAATGCAAAAATTGAGATGCATTTTCATTTTCAGATTTAGAAAAATAATTCATACTTTCACTTTCAAAGGAATGTTCACTTCCATCACTACTTTCTTCTTCCCATGTTGCATCTGACTCATATGAAGACATCTCAATATCACTACCTTCATCATTCTCACTTGAATGACCACTTTCAGCACTATGTTCCTCTAACTATGACTGACATGCATGTGAATCACATTCTTCATCCTGTGTTATCAGCTCTTCTTGAAATGTCAGATCAACAACTTCAAATTCATCATTAGAGACATAACTTTCTACCTCTTCATTTGCACAAGACTGAGATATAGAAGCAGCAACTTCACATCTAGAAACACTAACAATGTCATGTTCATAATTAACATTACAAGAATTCACTGTTGTAGCTAATTCACAATTGAAAATATTAGCATATTGTTCAATTCTATCAAAGTCTGGAACATATCTTACTGTTGTAGCATCATGAACACATGTTTCATCA
This sequence comes from Chamaecyparis obtusa, assembly GCA_027943335.1. Taxonomy (NCBI): domain Eukaryota; kingdom Viridiplantae; phylum Streptophyta; class Pinopsida; order Cupressales; family Cupressaceae; genus Chamaecyparis; species Chamaecyparis obtusa. Next base: position 105,466 of record BSBK01013857.1, on the reverse strand, counting down.
ATAGAAAAAGAATCTATAGTATTTATACACATATCCTGATTTGAAATTTCAACTTGGTTATAAACTACAGTAGAAGTGTTGATACACTGATTTGAAACTGAGGCATCAACACTACATTCTTCTTTTCTTTCACATTCATTATACTGGCATACACTCATGGAAAAATGACCTCTAGTAAATCCATACTTCAAATTGTTTTCAATATCCATTGTAGTTATAAATGCCTGATATAATGATTTAGGGTCTTTATCCCTCAATAAGTAATTCATTTTCTTATCAAATGCATCGAAGTAGACACTTACACACACACTTCATCATTAGGTCTATAACTTTCAGGGATCTCATTCAAAACTTTTGCAAATCTAATATTGAATTGAGGAACAAGTTCATCACTCTCAATATGAATCTTCAAAAACTTACTATAAGAATCAGATATGCTTACCCTTCCTCCAAATTGCTCCATGAAGGCTGAATGTAACACACTCCAAGATGAAATAGAACATGTCAGTAGGAAAGAAAACCAGTCTCTAGCATCACCTTCTAAGTCACACATCAAGTCACAAAACAACTAAACATGATGACTGGCTGAAACAAGATGGTTCCCATTAAACTTAGGAAAATGCCCTTTGATATCATTAGGAATGACATTTGGGAAACCATGAATACCATCAAAACATAATGGCATATATCTCCTGGTAGAAATAGATCTAGGAACTTCACTAACCGGCTGCATGCTTGATGAAAAGAAATGTGACATTCTTTGAAACTATGGAACTTATTCACCAACAATAACTCTCTTTCTCAACTTGCAGCAAACATATATACTTTCTACCAAACCAACTTCTTTAAACACACTTCACAAACTTTTAATTAACTCATAGTTCAAATCAGAAGTATGTAATTTCATTCTCATATGTCCTTTGTTTAATGACAAAATCATTTGATAAGGACCATGTGAACACATAAAAAATTGAATGGAGAATACCTGGAAGCCTTTGCTGATTGTTGTTGTTCTCTTCACATTAGACTAAAATCTGAAACAAGGCTTCATACCTCAGGTTCATTCTAGCACAGAGTCACCACCTCTCTTTAGAGGACACACAATTTTCACTGATCTTTCTTGAAACATCAACAGATTCTGGGCATTCCTCATAGCAAAGTCACATATAATTTTAAATTTTTACAACAACAAATCCAGGTAATACACTTGCAGATCTAAAAACAACTTTCAAATTATGACATTTATGAGACTCTTCCCCAAACTGAATATAGCAAGACTCTGGGATACTCTTAGTAGTAAACTTATTTCACTCCCCAATAGAGTCACCAATTTGTTAGGGATTTTTCTTGTAGGATCAAACTTGGAAAAGGTATGGGCTTGATTCTCAGTTAAAAGGTCTCCAAGTTTGCAAGAAAAGCCTAATTGATGAGGATTGGATAAGATCCTCTTTCTGCTTCGAGCTCCACAAGACTCAGGTGGGTATTTCCTATGAATAGGTTACTATATTTCAAGTAATCTTTTGATTAGTGGATTAGGTTCTTCATTGTCATGCTATTGTGTTACTCAAATTTACTTCAATGAAAAATGATTTTGTAAACAGCTGAGAACAACCTATTACAGAATATGACAAAGGGAATTACAAATGTAACAGCATGAACAATAGAAATAAGGACATAAATCCTTCTTCTTTTTATGAATACAACTCAAGGAAGGTTAACCTCTGGATTCTCTCTTCAAGGAATCAACAAACTGAACTATATCACCTAGATATAATCCTTTCACAGCATGCATGAACTTAGAAATAGAAAAGAACTGGTAATGAAATTTTGTGTTTGATGTCTAAGAGATAACTGCATCACAAATAGCCAACCAGTGCCTATCCTTGGGCAAGGAGTCAAAAAATGTAATCCATAGGTTATAAATCAAACAAAATACTACAGAATGCCTAATAGATTGTATGCAATCTAGATAGAGTACCTTACAAACTATCTTCTCAATTCCAAATTGTTGCATCAAATCCTTCAATAATGTCTGCTCCCTGAAACCATTTATGAAATTTAATTCTCTCTTTGAGAGAAACTCACAAATAATTAAACAAACTACCTTATAGTTGGTATGTTTTCAGATGCCTTACAAATAAAACATACAAGAGCATCAAGAGAATGCAAAGAGACATAACAACAAAGAATAGGAACTACACTATGTTTCATTGAAATAATCTTGTTTCAATACATTAATAACAAAAAACTCAAAGCATAGACAAGGTTGAGAAATTTGTCTTGCAGAAATACATTCAAAAAACCATCTGGAAGCCTACTGTAAAATCTTTTGAGTGAGAGGGCAGAACCAGTCTAAAACCCTTCAACAGAACAAAAGAAGAAATAGGGACAGGAACCCCTACAACTGAGAAGAGAAAAGAATAAATAGACTGAGAGAGAAACCCTAAAATCTGCACTTGACCAACACCTATCCACTCTGCAATTTGATCTCATTTGTCTTCTTTCTCCTCTGAAAATATGATCTTCTCAGATACCTCCAAAATCTGATAAAATCTATCCTTTTTTGCATAAAATGTGCTCATCTACTGAAAATCTAATTTCTTTGTCCTTTACTCCTCCCTAAAATATGATTTAATCCTCTGTACCCTCTTATCCTTTCATCATGCAAATCTGATTCATTCCCTCTACCAGATATGCCAAAATCAAAAAAGTTATAATAAAAAAGTCTCCTCAAAATCTGATTGCGGATGAAAAAGCCTTTACTACTCTCAACAACTTGATTTGATCTGATTCTAACTGCCATAATTGCATCTGTCATCTTCTGGCATTTATGGAAACATATTATACTGCCATATTTGGAAAAAAATAGATCTCCCAGACATTTTCCTGTGAGTAGCTCTATCATGAAAAATTTTGAAATTATTTCTAATGTTTTAACTTTATGATTCTTAAATCTTTTATAACTTTAGAATCTACACAGGCCACCAGAACTTGCCACTTGTCACCATTTCATTGGATGCTCAGACAAAGTCACCTTTAACCCCAGTCCATCTAGAGATCTGGAGACTACATTAATCTCTAAGTCTCTGAATCATTTCCTTGACCATGGTTTCTTTTAGAGACTTAGAGAATGCCTTTAGTCTCTAAGTCTCTGAATCTTCATCTGGAGACTTGGAGACTAAGTCTCTAAGTCTCATAATCATTTCCTCTTCTTTTACTTTCTTATGAGATTTCGAGACTACCTTTAGTCTCTAGGTCTCTAAATCTTCATTTGGAGACTTGGAGACTAAGTCTCTAAGTCTCTGAATGATCATCTAGAGACTTGGAGACTTGTGAGACTTGGAGACTTCTTCATTTGGAGATTTGGAGACTAACTTGACATGTGTCCCTTTCTGCAAAAAATTTTCTGGGCCCACTGGCATGAAAATTGAGGTGGATGAACAAGCCTGGGCAAGCATAGCTTCCAACACTTTGATTTATTTCATATGTTTGGAGTATTGCTTATAAACATTTCAAATTTTGAAATTGGGAGTAATGTGGGACTAAACTTTTGGAAGCATTGCTAATTTTTTATTGCTGCCAGTACTCAAAGGACTATAACTTTTGATTTTCAAACTGAGTTTTTCTATAAAAAAATTTGTATAATGCACACATGGTCATCTCAAACATATGTAAAATTCAGCCCGACCCAGTTTGTATTTTTTGAGTTATGATAAAAAAATGTGACTGGCTATTTCAAAGGGAATGCACACATTGTCTCACCATTTTGTCTAATATGCTGGTCATAAAATGTGCCCCTTCAACAACATACTTTGGACTGGAAAGCACCCCATCTCTTTTGTAGTTTGCACCAATAAAATCCATGCACAAAATGTTATTTTGGGTGCCCAGTATTTTCACCTCTGGCAACTTCATTTACCTGGCATGTTTTCTTTATTGCATAGACTAATGCATGGGCTCCTAGCACTTACGTAAAAAACACCCCCCTTTACAAGAAATGAACCAGTACCTTGACATAGAAGCTATAACCATGGCATCACCTCATCTTTCAATCAAAATCATTGGTATCCTGTATTAATCCCACTTCAAACTCCTACTATAGCCTCTGATTTTGCATGACATATGAGAGCCATTCTTAGGAGTTGTCCCATTATAGTCACCATCCTTTGAACTACAAAATTCTAGAATGAACTGGTATATCCTTTTCACCACTCTCATAAAATACTTTTTTAGTGCAGTAGTCGTTTAATCCGTTACCAACTTCCACATTTGCCATATGCACAAATAGCTCTGCTGAAACTTCCATTAACCAAAATCTTGGGCATCGATTCACCCTTATACAAGGAATATGAATCCATTATTAGCATGCCCAGAAAAGAAAATGATGAATTATCACCAAACACCAAAGTTAGCCCATTAGTAACATTTTGAAATAGAACAGTGAAACAAGCAGAAAATGGGTTTGGAATTGGCTTGGGAAGGTGATCAAACAAATTGGTAGAGACTTAAAAATCATCAAAAACTTAGTCTACCAGGTCTATAGTATGAAATATCTCTCAATTATGTCAGACATCACATAGGAAACAAATTACATAGCCTTGAAGTAGGCCACTTAGAAATCTAAACAATGCACACTCAGAGAATATTGACAATCTGCAAATGGAATACTTTGGCAAAGTGACTAAACGGGCACATGGGGAGCTAGAAATTGGCATGATGACTCACTCTCATGCCTAAAATATGATGCCACAACTAACACATCATGAAAAATCACAAGGAAAAATATACAAACCTCCAAAGTGAGCTACTCAGTGAAATTTAGGAAACACACTAAATGCAGACTTTCTGGAACACCTTAAAATCACCACTTCTAAAACATGTCAGAACTGAAAAGTGAGACCTACAACCTATTATATATGTCAAATGATAGGTGATGAACACCATATCCAAGTGACTTCTCATGAAATTCAATAGCCTTTACATTCAATGCCTTCAAACTTTGTCTCTTTCAAAAACTTTCAAAGCATAATTTTGACACCTAGACAACTTTGCAAAATATGGAGTCAAAAAATACTCGGATTTTTTTAGCTCCAACAAAGCCAAACATAAATATTCTACCTATGACTTGGAGCTCTATGTTATATTCCAATCCCTTAGAAAATGGAGACATTACCTACTTCCACAAGAGTTTATTGTTTATACGGATAATCATGCTTTGAGTTTCCTTAACAGGCAAGAAAAACTTCACCATAGACATGTGAATTGGATGGAATTTTTGCAATCTTATACTTTTAGTATCAAACATAAGAAGGGAGTTTCAAATAAGGTTGTAGACACCCTAAGTAGGAGGAATTTGACTACTTAGTCCATCACTTTGGAGATTGCAGGGATCTCAAGCATCAAAGAATTATATGCATCTGATGAGGACTTCAAAGACATCTATCAGGTTTGCATGGAAATGTCTGACAGGTATCATACTGAATTTTCTTAATATTTGATTCAAGATGGATATTTTTTCAAAGGTGGTTTACTTTGTGTGCCTAAAATTTTGGTAAGGGAAAATATCATCAAGGAAAAACATTGTGGGAGTTTGGCAAGACACTTTGGCTTAGACAAGATGCTGGAATCAGTAAGAAGATTTTATTTTTGGCCAAAGTTGCAAAATGAAATTAGAAGGTTTGTGGAGTCATGCCTGGTTTTTCAGATGGCTAAGGGTCACACTTCAAATGCTGGTCTTTATACCCCACTACCTATTCCATCTAAGCCCTGGGATTCTATTAGTATGGATTTTGTCCTTGGCCTTCCTAGAACACAATCTAGTTTTGACAGCATCTTCATGGTTGTTGACCGGTTTTAAAAAATGGCACACTTCATACTATGTAAAACCACACATGATGCATCACATATAGCAGGCCTATTCTTCAAAGAGGTTGTTAGGTTGCATGGTCTGCCAAGGTCCATAATTTTTGATCAGGATCCTAAGTTTCTTGGCCATTTTTGGTGAACTTTGTGGAAGAAACTAGGTTCAGATGTGTGTCTTTCCTCTACATACCATCCTTAGTCTAATGGTCAAACCAAATTAACAAACAGGTCCTTAGGCAACCTTCTTTTATGTTTAACTCAAGAACATGGTACTAGTTGGGATACCATCTTATGTCAAGTAGAATTTGCCTTCTACGATTCACTCAATAGGAGTATAGGGAAGACACCATTTGAAATCATTTATGGCAGCCATCCTATAGGTTTTTTGGAACTTCGAGACATTAGTGATATGGAGAAACCTAGTGCCCTCGCAGATGACTTTGTAATAGTCATGAAAGACATCCATGACCAGGTAAAGACTCGACTCAAGTCTGCAATAGAGAAATATAAGGCACATGCTGATAAGATAAGGAGGGACCTGCAATTCCAAGTTGGAGATTTGGTAATGGCTCATTTAAGGAAGGAGAGGATGCCAAAGGAAAAGTACACCAAACTAATGATGAAAAAGGTTGGTCTATGTAGGATACTCAAGAAATGTGGTTCAAATGCGTACAAGTTGGATCTTCCACCACATATTGGTCTCTCTACTATCTTTAATGTATTTGATTTATATCCTTTCAAAGGTTCTTTAGATGATGTTTTGGTTGCAGGAACTACTAACCCACCACAGGTTGAACCTAGTCCAGTAGCACTTCCATTGGAGATTGGAGGCATTCTTGAGAAGAGGATAGCCAAGAAGACTAGAAGGGGTACCTATTATAAATTCTTGGTTCAGTGGAAGGGCAAGCTAATCGAAGATGCCACCTAGATGACACAATCAAAGTTGTAGAAGGTAGGTTTCAATATTCCTGCTGATCAACTCAAGAGGACTTGAGTTCTTTCTTTCTCCTAGGTAGCATGGTGCAGGGCACCTTCACTGTAGGATATTTGTTATTTCAAGACTTTGTTTTTGGTTTAGTGTTTGTAATAAGGATAGGTTCTAAACCATCCATTTCCTATGTACTAGTCAGGTGTGGGAACAAGGATCTTTTGGTATTGTTATAAACCTAAGAATCCTTAGTTCTCAAAAAGACCAACTTTATGTCTAATTTGTTGTTAGTGTCTTGTTTAGGAATTTTGGTTTGACAAATTTAGTTTTCTGTCATATGGGATGTTTGATCTCAAATTCGTCAAACATTGAAAAGTTATCAATTCAACTTTTAATATGGTGAATGTTGCTAAGCAACATATTGAATGTAATCGACAAAGTAAGTAGTTACAATAGTCATAACCAACCTTTCAGTGGTTATGATTATTGTAGCGCTTCTATTTAGAAGTGGAAAAATAGAACCCAAAGATAGGGGAAGATTGCACGGGAGTCATACAAATAAAATTGGAAGTTTTTGGTGTATCTCTGTTCATTTTTGGTGATGTACTAATTCACATAACTTTCATGTTTACTCCCATTATGTTGAATTGAAAGGGCACGGACTGTATGTAATTTGTCTGCAATAAGACTTGAAGTTTTGGAGGTATTTCTTCATGTTTCTTAGCCATTGTGCAAATGGATATGATCTTTAAGACTCTACTATTTATAATGTGTTGAATAAGGAATGAAACAACAATAGAATACGAGTGTTTTTAGTCATTTAAAGCTTTCCAGTGCAAATAACCCAGTTTAGAAATCACTGGTCTAAACTCTTGCTTCGAAGACTGGTCATCCAAAATGTTGTTTTCCTTGCATTTACCCCCATGGTACTAACTGTCATGGTGGGAAATGTAAGTCTTTTCCTTGTTTAATGAGAAACCAAAATCTCAAACCCGTGTCTGTACGCCCATGCATAGAGAATTGATTCCCTAGGCTAATTGCTTGTTATGGATTTAGCTAGTAAGAGAGGGAAATTTGTAGGAGTGCCTTGGTAGGTTGATGGGATTGAAACTATGGTGGATTCTAGTCTATAGAAGTTAAAATTAGATGCTCAAGACCCGGTTCTCACTGCATGACCTGATTTTTGTTCCTTACATTGAGCCTAGCCTAAACTGGCCACTTAGTCTAGTAAGCCTAGTGTGGGATAATAGAATGCCAGAGTGGAGTTTGGAATTAGTCATTGAGGAGTTCGAAGGGGAATGAAATAAGGAAGAGAGACTTGTGTCTTTCACTTTTGATAGAATCCACTAATTGATTCCTATTCAGGGTTGGGAATAGCAAATAGAGTTAGTTAGAATCTGAATCCTAATTCCACAAATCAATACTCAGGTTTGGGAAGTTAGTGTTATTAGTTGGAAAGATATATATTTAGGGTGTGCCTATGTGACTCAACTATGGAAAGAAGTTGGGAATCAGCAGGTCCAAAATTCCTTATTTAGTAGACTTAAGGAGTTTGAATCCTAGAGAAAAGATTAGGGTCTAGATGATTGAGTGTTCCGAGTTACATAGAAAATCTTGAAGGATTAAAAAAGCTAGTTGAAACATGGATTGAGTATGGTGACTAATTGAAGGACTATCACTTCATTAAGAGTCTCATTTGCTGGTAGAATAGTAGGCTAACACACTGAAGCTTCTTGTTGTGACTACTCTGCATTACTCTCTCTCTCTCTCTCTCTCTCTCCTACCTTCCCCTTCTCTATCTCTCTCCTACTCTATCCCATTCACATCCTCTCTCTCTCTCTCTCTCTCTCTCTCTCTCTCTCTCTCTCTCTCTCTCTCTCTCTCTCTCTCTCTCTCTCTCTCTCTCTATCCTACACTCTCCCCCCCCCCTCTCTCTCTCTCTCTCTCTCTCTCTCTCCCCTCTCTCCCCTTCCCATCCTCTCTCTCTCCTTGGTGCAGAGACATTAGCAAAATTGAATAAAATATGTATATTCACCTTTCAACAAACTCACAACTATTTGGATTTGGATCAACAATTGAAAGTGAAACGTATTCTCCAATAATTGATTCTTGTAAACAATAAAATAAGCAATATAAACTGATGATCTTTTAGTTAATGCTCAATACTCAAAAATCTGCCACCATCTTTTAAATCTATTCGTGACTTGAAACACATAGCCAAACATAACATGATTTGAAAAGATTTAAAACTTGAGGATCCTCAACATCCTTCAAACTTGATTAACCACTAAATCAATGCATCAAACAAGCTCAACAATATACACTTCATAAACTATGTGTGAGTGTGATTTATCTCCATACGAATTATCACTTGGGAATGAAGATCTTGAATCACCTAATTTTGAACTCTCTGTTTCTTTGAACCTTGCGGGTCTACCGGTACCTTTCCTTAATTCAAAATGTCGAGCATGATATATAAAGACCTTCAATTTCCAATTAGAATCATAGTCAATATCATTTAGACTGCTCCAAACAATACGACAACACTCATTCCTGCAACACTGTCAAAAGAGATGTTTCTCAGTTTGGTTTGGCTATCACATTTGTTAGCATATCATTCTTTAGCGTGTCGAATGGTTTATGTGTTCTTTTAACTTATATCGCAATCCATCACATAATACATATAATAGTTTCTTGAAAAACTAGTTTGGTGTCAATATATTTGAATAGTTAGCACTATCCTGAAAATGGACCTTAACCAGACAGAATCATTATTTAATAACAACTAAAAGAAACTCAATGCATAAATCGAACTAGGCTCTTTAAGCTTGTTTTCCAGCAATGAATAAAACCCAACACAATGAACATTAAACTTCTTCAAATAAAAGCTGACATTAGGAATTAGATTATACTCAATTAGATAGAGACCTCTGGAACTAATGTGCGGCAAACATTACATCAATCTTCAAAATTGAATTGTAAATATTATAGAATTTGAATACACATTGTTCAGTAAATTGCTAATACATTTTTTCATTTGAAGTAACCATAAAAGAACTTAGGAACTGAGAAGTCATTAATGAGACAGCGAAGAATAAAAAACATCTTAGGAAATTTGATGAAGGGTGCTCCCCTTAATACCACAAACACATAACAGAAATAGAGAAACAACAACAATAATATGCAAGAACAAAAAATTGGCTTCTTATTATCTCCACAAATGTGGAATTACAAACTTTCAGAATTACAATATGCAAAGCCACATGGGCATTCCTTACAATATTCTGTAGGACAAAGCCTCAAATCAATACCCAGATCTACTACCCAGAACTATTCTGAACTGCCTAAGACAATAATACAGCCTTCCTTATATAGGCAATTTTCCACCGCCTGGGAAGGTTCCAGAATTTTAGCCAATAAGGCCGACCAAACTTAGAATTATTTTATTTTACATTTTATTACATCATAGTCGGCTCAAGATAACCTTTGAAACCCGAACAAAAATTTTGAAGAAAATTATTTTCTGCCATTTCAGGTGGCCCAACTTCCGAAGACCATAAGTCATCACCAGTTGACCCGATCGACTATTATAACCCCATTTTAGAAATGCCACAAAGCGCTCTACAGGCTTGACCCATGCAAGCGCCCATCACCCAAATTTTTGACCTCATCTGGGGCCTCTAAAGCCTTCAAAACTGAGTTCAAAGTTTCTGTACCCTGCTGCCAATACCGAAAATCCTCAATATCTTCCAATATACACTTTATCTGGCAATGAAACTTTACTGGCAGACTTATATGACTAAAATGAACCTCCAAGAAAGAAATCAGATCATTCTGAGCACATACAAAAATTACCAAAAATAGTAACTTTCCATAAATAGCAGCTCTGCACAAAATAACCCTTATTGAATATAAAAATAGAAATATTTTTTTTTGGGTGATGCAAGATTGCTCTTACACCCAGGATGCTCCTGCATCAAAATTCAATCGCTACTCTTATTATTCTTTCCTTTCTACATTGTTTCTTTCTTCTTCATCGATTCTCTACAATCTGTCCTACACTACGCCATTCTACTACCCCCATATTAGGTTCCTCTTTGGCATAGATAAAGAACTTCAAAGAAAAGATAGCCCGAAAACTAATTCTCATAACTATTTTTGAACTTCCCATACCCAACTCAAATGACCAATGTGTAATAAGAGAGTATACTAACTAAACTACTAAGGTATCATGAAGTTGACAAGAACTTCATGATTATACAACCTTTTATTTATTATATCTTAAACCCTTATTTCTACACAACTGAAAACATCATTAACCATTTAGATCTAAGACACAACCCTAAATAATTAAAATAACCATTTGAAATGCATGTAGATCTTGGATCATTGAAATGATCGGAGTCTCAGGATGCTCCTACATCATGCTCCCCATGACAAAAGAATTAAAGTCCCTTTGAATTAGCCTTCTTTCGAGACTTCCAGTTCCATGGTGGTACGTTTCCTCCTGCAAGAAAAATTTCTACCAATATCTCGGACATGTATTCTCCCAATTGAAAAATATTGCTCAAAACCAAATCTTCAAAGTGCATGCTTCCATTAGTAATAGGATTCACCAGATATGTTTCCTTATTATCTGCAAAAAATATGTCAGAAAAAACCAATAGTTCATCTCCATCAAGATGAACATTGAATTGATCTTCCAAGCAAATGTCTTCATTTCCAGCCACTGAAAAAACTCCTGCATTGTGAACAATTTTCATGTCATCCTGCATGATATGCAACACTAAGGACTCTTCTTCATGTGAGAACATATCATGCATTATTTGATCATCATGAACCATATCAAGCTATCCATTAATCAAAATCTTGCTACCCAAATCAATAATTTCTTTAGTATCTTTATCTTCAACTGGAACCTTCTCAACACAAGGTTCATCCAAAACCTTCTGCTCTTCACCAGCATCGGTTGTCTCCTCTTGTCCTTCCAATAGACAACTCTTCACCTCCATTTTTTCTTCGTCATATGCTATCTGGGCTTGAATCAGTTCAAGTATCACTTGATCTTGTTTGTCCATCATATCTAACTTCATTTCATATGCCATTAAGTCATCTTCCATCTTCAACCATCTTGCTTCTTGTTTTCTTGTCTTTTCCTCTTTTCTTTTTTCAATTTCCTTTTTCTTTTTCTTTTTCTCTTCTGCTTCATCATAGGCAATCCATGCATCTAATTTCAATAGCAATTTCAACATCTCATCTTTACCTTCCATTAACACCAAATAATATAACCTGTTGCTGATCTAGCACTTCTAAATGCTTGTGAAGGACACAAATCCAATTGACCAGGTTGAATTTGGTCTCCCCCAACAATCACTCAAGAATGGGTACTCAGCACCAAGAAAAAATTCTATAAATTTATCTACAAAAACTTGTTAAAAGGATAATCAAGAATCAAACTTAATCTATCACCGCTAGGTCCTGTTGTGATATTCCCCTTTCACACGCTCCAGAGCTTCCTACTCTGATACCACTTGGTGCAGAGAGGTTAGCAAAACTGAATTAAATATGTATGTTCACCTTTCAACAAATTCACAACTATTTGGATTTGGATCAACCAATGAAAGTGAAATGTATTCTCAATAACTGATTCTTGCAAACAATAAAATAAGCAATATAAACCGATGATCTTTCAGTTAATGCTCAATACTCAGAAATCTGCCACCATCTTTTAAATTTGTTCATGACTTGAAACACATAGCCGAACATAACATGATTTGAAAAGATTTAAAACTTGAGGATCCTCGACATTCTTCAAACTTGATTAACCACTAAATCAATGCATCAAACAAGCTCAACAATATACACTTCATAAACTATGTGTGAGTGTGATTTATCTCCATATGGACTATCACTTGGGAATGAAGATCTTGAATCACCTGATTTTGAACTCTGTATTTCTTTGAACCTTGCGGGTCTACCAGTACCTTTCTTTAATTCAAAATGCTGAGCATGATATATAAAGACCTTCAACTATCAATTAGAATGATAGTCAATATCATTCGGACTGCTCCAAACAATACGACAACACTCATTCCTACAACACTATCAAAAGAGATGTTTCTTGGTTTGGTCTAGCTATCACATTTCTTAGCACATCATTCTTTGGCATGTCGAATGGTTTATGTGTTCTTTTAACTTAGATCACAATCCATCACATAATACATATAATAGTTTCTTGAAAAACTGGTTCAGTGTCAATATATTTGAATAGTTAGCACTGTCCTAAAAATGGACCTTAACTAGACATAATCATTATTTAATAACAACTAAAAGAAACTCAATGCATAAATTGAACCAGGCTCTTTAAGCTTGTTTTCCAGCAACAAACAAAACCCGACACAATGAACATTAAACTTCTTCAAATAAAAGCCGATATTAGGAATTAGATTATACACAATTAGATAGAGACTTCTGAAACTGATGTGCGAAAAACATTACATCAATCTTCAAAATTAAATTGTAAATATTATAGATTTTGAATACACACTGTTTAGTAAATTGCTAATACATTTTTTCATTTGAAGTAACCATAAAAGAACTTAGGAACTGAGAAGTCATTAATGAGACAGCGAAGAATAAAACCCATCGTCGGAAATTCAATCGCTACTCTTATTATTCTTTCCCATCTACATTGTTTCTTTCTTCTTCATTGATTCTCTACAATTTGTCTTACACTACGCCATTCTACTACCCCCTTATTGGGTTCCTCTTTGGCATAGATAAAGAACTTCAAAGAAGAAGACAACCCAAAAACTAGTTCTCATAACTATTTTTGAACTTCCCATACCCGACTCAAATGACCGATGTGTAATCAGAGAGTATACTAACTAAACTATTAAGGTATCGTGAAGTTGACAACAACTTCACGATTATACAACCTTTGATTTATTATATCTTAAACCCTTATTTCTACCCAACTAAAAACATCATTAACCATTTAGATCTAAGACACAACCCTAAATAATTAAAATAATCATTTTAAATGCTTGTAGATCTTGGATCATTGAAATGATCGGAGTCTCAGGATGCGCTTGCATCACTCCTACTCTCTCCCCTTCCCCTTTCCTCTCTCTCTCTCTCTCTCTCTCTCTCTCTACCACCTCACAAAGTTTGTAGATAACTACAATAACTATCACCTCACAAAATCTTCAGGTCTGAGGACCCCATTTGATTCGTCAAACAATTATTGTTTCAGACTGAAAATTTCGATCCATATCCCTGTCATAATCTAGAATTAAAACACCAAACCCTACCTAGGGCATCTCATATCTTTCTCAAAATGAATCCAAATGAAACAAAACCAATTCCATATGAAAAAATTATGAATCTAGTTTGATAATCCATAAGCCATTTATTTTTCCCATTCATAAATAATTTTACAAGCACAAATCACTGCCTGCAACTCCAGTGGAGATCTTTAAAAACTAGTTTGCACTCAAATGCTGATAAATTTTACAAACATTCATAAAAATGACTCAAACCAAAAGGGAATGAAATTTAATTAACATATCTTTCCAATGCATATTCTTGGAGGTCTTGATTCACCAAAATGTGTTTGTACCAAATGTTGCAACATTACTGTTCCCTGAAATCCTCAAAGTTGCAATTGAAATTTTTTAGAAAAACCTCCATAACTTTCTCAAAATAGAATGAAATTACCCCAAACCAAAAGGAGAAGGAATTTGATTAATCCTAATATCTAACCATTACATATTTATAGGGTTTCCAGGCTGTACATGTCCATTTAAGACCTAGAACCAACATTAAAATTGAAAAATCAATCAAAATAACAACAATAGAATGCACCAAAAATGTATCAAAATATTTCCTCCTCTCAAATCTGATTTGGACCAACAATACAATGTCTTTTTATAGAGGTGTAATTATTTTTGACCTTACAACAACTTCTCATAACCATTAAACTCCCTTTTACAACCTTTAATGCAATATTTATACATTTGACAACTTGGTCTCAAAATCAAGTTGGTAATGGTGTGAATGGAAAATTTTATTAGGAGAGAGTCATTGGAGGTAGGCAGATAGGTGAACTTTGAGTGTGTTGGTAAATAGATTGTTCTTTCTTAGATTTAACTCTTTGTTTTCCCACAATCCTTTGAGAGACAATTTGAATACGAATAGTTGGAAAGTTGTTATTCCTTTAACTAACTTCCCTCTAAATTTTAACAGGTATAGTTCCCTTATGTGAAAATTATGCATTGAATTTTATTTGTTTCTAAATATTAAAGGGGGTATGTTCTTAACTAGTGAATAGGAGAGGTAACCGAACTAGCCCATAGTGAGAAACTAACCCAGGCAATAGATTTTACTCCAAACCTTAACCAACTCTGTGATTTCACAGTGCTTATGAATTCACACTAGTGATAATGCATTAATGAAATCTACTTGAATGAATGAAATGCAGTAAAACAATACAGATGAATCTAATCTAAAAAGGACATACACATGTTCTCCCAACCCTCAAGAAATACTCTGATTACTATCGGTTAGCTACATTAAAAAAAGAAACAGAACTCCGTCTATTTACTAATTTCAATCCAGTTTAAGGAAAACTAACATTCAAACTTACAAATGCATGGAACAGTAAAAGAATGGCACAAAAAACATTCCCAATTGACTTCGCAACAAGATGTATTTCACACCAAAATTTAGCCGACCTTTTCATTGATTTTCAGAGTATTACATATAGGCTTCAAGAGTTAAGCTGTTACAGATTCAACTGAATCGATTCATATTCTACAGAGTTGGTAAATGACAAGTGCCCATTTACTGCTCATACAATGTGTACCAAAAAGAGAATGGGAGGGGGAAACTATTTTATCTTTGCTGGCTTCTTCACCTTCTCCAACTTAGCCTTATGAGCTTTGGCGGCTGCGAGGATTGGAATCATCTTATCAGAATCGGGTATGTACACATTCATTAATCTGACAAACCAGTGGGAACAATCCTTCTCTATACATTTTACAGCATCACTTCGGGGCTGCATCTTCATCATGGCTTTGTATATACATCCACTGAGTTGCTGAAGATCCAATATTTTGTCAAGGTGAGATCGAGATGACTCTGAGAGCTGGTCCAAGTATTCAGAGAATGACTTTTGCATGTTGGTTGTACCGATTAGACTCTTTCCATCTCCGCTAGCTTGGGAATCAGAGTGAAGGCCTGTTAGATATACAAAGATTTTACCTTTCTCTTTAGTGACTTCCCCATTGGCTTCCATTATTCCCAACTCCTCTTTGATTACCATTTCTATTTTGAACTCTATTCCTTAGAGCCATTCGATTAGTGGTTCTTCTCCTTTCTATAATATATTGGCTTTGATTGCATCTTTGGTCTTCATTGCTATGTGTGTGAAAATTGTACCTGATCTATAGACACAACACTTCAGTAAAACATTAGAGGTTAGCAAAAATCAAAATCGTGAAATGTATTGAAATCTAATTTAACCAAGCGATCTACTACCTTCTAATAGGTGCGAGATTGATGTTCTCAGATTTTTATCAAGATCAGTGACCTAGACGACACCTAAATGAAGGATTTGAATGCAAAACTGATATGAAATATGAATGCAATTAATCTTTTTTTTTTTGTATTTTCTATGCAATAATAATGAAAAACTGATATGAATCTATGCTAAATGATATGCAATGCTCAAAACTAGAAAGATCTCACAATAGCTTGGATTCGCAAAGATGATTCTTTAGACTCCAATTCGACAGCGTGAGAATGCAAATTCGTGGATCAATTATGAAGAGCTGAGCCTTGATTTTATAGAAATCCAGGGCTTTGGAGGTGCATGGAAAAAAGCCATAAATCACTCAAATAACTCAGGTTGATTTTTGAGTTATTTTTAAGTAAAGGATAATTAATTCACAAAAACATGCAAAAGCTAAGTTTAACTCAAAATAGAGTTTAGCTTTAATTGATAATTGATAGTTGTCTGCTTTTATGATTGTGCATGTTTTATTTATGAATTAATTTAATAATAAAGTGATTTATTTCCAACTTAACTGATTTTAAAAATAAAACAATTGATTTATGGGTTAATCAATTATTTAATCAAACTTTTATTAAAAACTATATTATTAAATAATGACAACTTGCTTTAATTAATTAAATAAAAATTTAATCAATTAATCATAAGATATTGGATTTATTGTCAAAATTAAATAATACAATTAATAATAGATAAAATTAAATTTAATTACACAATTAAGTGGCAAGATATTAAATCTAATTAATTAAATATGAAAATATTCAATTAATCAAACTTAGGATAAATGTGATTTATCGCCAAATAATCATTAAATTAAAGATAATTAAGATAATTAGGAATATTGCTAGGAATATTCCCCGATGCAGAATTTAAGATAATCAATTAGATTCGATGATGTGCAGATGTGCCTTAGGTTAGGACTTTGATGTCGATTTCATTCGAATTGTTGATATAGGAGATAAATGAGCTTATAGCCCATTTTTGGGGTATTACATTTTGCCCCTATTTGAATTATTGTGCATAGCGCAGTGGTTCAAAGATAGTCTGTGTTTGATAGAGATATGAAACTGATTCAAAATTGATAATTGATATGAGACAGAAGCTGATTGATATTGATTTGATATGGAGATAATAGGTCCTGAATGACCAAAGATAATGCTCACTATAACAGAAAAGAACCTATGATTGCGAAAAAGTGTCAAAATGCCTGATTCCAAACCTTAGGATTGCAAAGAAGTGAGTGACCGGTTCTAGACTCAATTGTCTTAGTAGAACTAGCAGGTATCACATCCAAATCCTTCAGTTGCCGAAGAACCAAGGAAAGAACACTATGATCCGATGGTTGCAAAAACTGATACAGTTTACAAGATTAGAAGAATACCAGATTGATATGGATCTTGATGAATCTGATATGCCCCAAGTGATGAGGTTTTTTGATGAATCAATAACTAGACGTGGTTGTTGTCTTGATGATTGATTGAAAGATATGATTTCAAATTTGATTACAGACTTTGAATGATGTGCAATACCATGCCCCCTTCGGGATTAAAATTGAAATCTGACAAGAGAAGTCAGTGTTGAATAGTTCAGAAGCATGTTAATTGATTTGAGAAATGGTTTAACACATCTGGGAATGCATTTTGCATCGTTTGGAGGTCCAAAAGACCAAGTTTGACTAGGTTTGACCATGATTTGACCATGGTTGACCAAGTTGAAATTTTGATAGTTTGATGTTAGATAATTAGTTAAGTTGAATACTGGATTTCTGTGATGATGGAAGGTCGATTATGCAAGTAGTAGACCGTCCTGGGCCCAAAATTTTAAATCATGATTTTGACATACTAAATGATCTCAGATTTGCATTTTGATCACGAAAATGGATTCAGAACGTCGAAATTAGCCAAGGGTGAAATTTTCATGAAAAATGGAGCACTTTTGAAAATTAGGTCAAATGCTATATAAAGGCCTAAAGGGTCATTTTCAATTCATTTCAAGCATTTGACTTTGGAGATTGTGCGGAGCCCTCTGAGCAAGAAAATGGCAAAACAGCGAGATCTGAAGGTTCCTTTGAGTTTGCATCGATTTGAGTGCAGTCGGAGATACCAGAGACCCCGACACTATGGACATCAAGTAGGTGGACCTCTATGCCCCTCGAAAAATGCAAATTTTTCATGTTTCATTGCATTTTTTAATTTTTTTGTACGCATTTTGCTTTTTAAATTTTTGCATGTGTGAAAACTCATACGAGTCCCATACCAGACTCATACAACATTTCATTTGAATGCACAATGTTGTTTCAAGTATACCCAAG
This sequence comes from Chamaecyparis obtusa, assembly GCA_027943335.1. Taxonomy (NCBI): domain Eukaryota; kingdom Viridiplantae; phylum Streptophyta; class Pinopsida; order Cupressales; family Cupressaceae; genus Chamaecyparis; species Chamaecyparis obtusa. The sequence goes on along the minus strand of BSBK01013857.1, from coordinate 86,791 downwards.
TGTCATATGAGAGGGACCTTTGTGTCATACGACATTTCACCAGGTCCCTCAAAACTCGTATGATCCCGGGCGTAGTGTCGTATGACCATGGATTGTCGTTTGGTCTTCTGTGGAATGTCGTACGACATTTGATGCCAGTCTGGACTGTCGTATGAAAACAAAGTATTGAAAACTAACTTTTAGGGCCAAATTTTAACTTTTCTGATGCCTAACGCTGATATCTGACTAGTTGACCTACCTTCTGAAGTACCTGACTGTCCAATTTCTGTACTATTAGCTTTTTATTGAACCCAATTTCTGATAGAATGCCCTATTTTTGTATGATATAGGTGACATCCAGATGTACACGTCTGACATTCATACCCGGCTACCCAGAGGTTATGTGTCACACTTCCAAACCCGATGAGGGTTCATCTTGCTACCTATGGATTCGAGTATTTGATTCATTTACCTAACATTAGGGTAAATCATGGCCTTTTGACTACCTTTATTGAGAGATTCCATTTAGAGACATAGACGTTTCACTTACCTACTGGAGAGATGACCGTGATGCCAGAGGACATCTATAGGATACTGTGCATTCCATTTCATAGCAGTTGGCATCTTGAGTATGTGAGTTCTGGTTAGGGTGGTCTTCATGCCTTTAGGCATCTGTTTGGAGATGATACACAGTTGACAGGGTCCATTTCCTGGGAGACCCTTGTACAGCGATATGGTTAGACGCACTGTTTAGAGTGCATTATTGCTGGTATGATCGGGGAGCTCATCATGCCAGACCGTCAACAGAATGACTTTTTGATGGGATGGGCTCCGATGGTAGCACTTCTTATGGCTATGCCCACTGAGCTTGCCTGGGGTCAGTGCCTCTTAGCACATATGTTTTTAGAGATGCATGAGATCGTGTATCAGGATTGCAAGAGCTTTGCTTCAGGAGCTCTTGTATTATAGATATGGGCCTAGGAGCATATCCCAGTATTGAGACTAGTTTTTCAGACATAGCGGTAGCCACAAGAGCCAGTCATATATACATATGCTAGTTATGTCACACAAGTCCGTATGGGTCATATCGAGTACTTTCGGTGATGTCTAGATGACATGACTTTTTTTCATTGGAGGACATATTTGCAGATAGAGGTCTGGCCCACTGTAAGGGAGCAGTATAGTTTTCTTTTTTAGAGTTGAGTACTTATTGGCCGCTCTCCCACTGTTCTAGAGAGATTTTTGATTAGCAAAGTGTGGTGTCAGTATGGATGCAGATAGGATGCCCCATGAGAGTACACTGCATATGCATGCATTGTGCGTGAGATCGGGCTCGGATGGACACTGAGGCTCTCCTATTCCTTATGTGTAGAGGAGTACAGTGCCATTATAGGCAGAGATTGGGACTACCAGCCATAGATTGTCGATGCAGGAGTGATAGATGGATACATTGCATGGCTTGCCGATCATCCCATCCACAGATTCTTAGATCCTATGGAGTTGATACCCTCCATGGAGGAGGTGATGGATGTTACAGGTGCTCCTATGGTACAGGGCCCGAGACCATAGGTAGTGCATCCTACACCGCCCAGACAGAGAGTGACAACTCCATTGCAGAGATCATCTAGGCATATGAGGCCTCCTCGTCCTTCTACTTCTCCCATAGGTACATCCACAGGGTCACATAGACGATCCAGGGGTGAGAGGAGTACTTTGGGTAGTGTCGGTGCGATAGATGAGGTGTTGGCAGGTGAGCAGTTTTTAGGCGGTGATGCAAATTCCACACAAGTAGACACTACATTTGATTTGGGTGTGGAGGTTAGACATCGTAAGGTGCGTAGATCAGATACCACTGGACAGTAGCTAGAGTAGCCATCAGAGGATATAGAGATGCTAGTAGCTATAGCAAAGCCTACTATTCCTCTCACTTCATCAGAGATGATTAGACAACTCAGAGCTTAGGTCCGGGACCTGAAGGTACAGAGTGCCAGATGGGAGGAGAGGTTTCAGGAGGCAGACAGGCAGGGCACTGAGCTTCATGCAGAGCTTCACTCAGAGGTTCGAAGACTACAAACAGAGGTGACCCATCAGAGCCCATAGGCCTCCTATTATGTATTTGCATACTATGTTGTTGTTCCTACTGGGCAGAGAGTACCTACATACTCTGAGTACATGGTAGCCTCAAAGGGAGCTAGGGCTCCGAGGGTAGACGTCATACCAGATGCACCACCGCCTCCTCCACCAGATATCAAGGAGCATGCTAAGAGTTGATTCCTATGGTCATGTTTTGATATATTCTGTTCTTTTTTATCACTGATATACCATTCTGATTCTGATAGCTTTCCAGAGATCATTCTTTTGTACATTGTGCCAGTAGTGCACCTATGACACATTTTGAGATTTTTGATATATATGAGATTGATATTTTGATTGTGACTTCATTTGTACTTGTCATGATGTGGATTTATGATGATATCATGCTATGCTTATGCTATGATTAGTGTAGAATGTATGTATGATTTATGCTTATGCAATGATTTCTTTCATATGTATGGATGTTATGCAAATGTAATTGATTATGAAAAGATGTATGTATGATTTATTCTTATGCAATGAATGTAATGTAATGTAACAAATGATAATGATATAAGATGCAAATGCAGTGATACACATGATATGTTTGTGTAGGTTGCTGAAGACAAGTACTTAGTCTTATGTCAAAAAGATGTTTAACCCCGAAGGGGTACTGCTTGTGATTTGATGAAGAGACCTTCGAGTGAGACTCAACTCTCGTTAGATGTGAAGAATTGTTTAAGCTTTGAAGTGTTTCCAAATAGTTGTGAGATATGCAAACATGCAAAATGCAAAGAGACATGCAAAATGAAATGCAACCTAAGACCTAGGACCTAGTCACTGATCATATGTCAATTTGTTATCATCATTGAACTTTTAGGTGACTGGATAAATCAATACAATGCCCACTAGCTAAAAAAAAAACCATAGACATATGAATATTGATTTGTATGTGCAAGAATCAATATAACACCCACTGGTCGACAACCATGGATATATGAATATTGATTTTTTTTTCAGAATGTCGGATTAGATATAAGCACCAAGGCACAAACACCAGGATGACCTAAATATCTTGTCCATTTTGATATAGCAATTTGTATAAGCCTCAAAACATGAACGTCATGATCACCTGAATACACCTTGCATGACAAACACATCAAATAGCGAAGTGATCATTCTAAATCCAATGTGAATTACCTGTAGTGACCCTTTATCATTCACATCCTTAGGTAAGATCGCATTCACAATAGGAGAAAGAACTCACTCAAAAGATAATAGATAGATCAAACTTCCTTGAATTTTCTGGGTATCAATGGTCGAGGTATGCATGGCCATCCAATTTGAGATAGAGGCTCTTATAGTCGGACACCATTTCAATCCAAAATTTCCAAAGACGTTAGATTTTCACATACAAGCAGAAGACAAAGAAAAGATTATGCCCCTAGTCATCATTCTCTAAATCCTATAAAGGACATCATCGAAGAGCTCAAAGGGACATAATATGCAAAAATCTCAATGCGAATCAGTAAGCATACAAGGAGATAAAAGCATGTAAAAAGCATAGATTGTTTTGAGTTCGATGTTTGATTGCATTGTTGTAGATGCAAAATCCTTTCTGGAGACAAGACAGACTTGACTGATTCAAATGAAGCTTCAAAGGACTCTGACTGGATATGAGATGTCTAAGATATACTGGAGGCCATAGGATATGACATTGATTGCCCCCAAGTTTGAACATTGATAGGATACAGACACTTGAGCAGATTGGTGGACAAACCGACTTATTGAAAATTGGAAATGCAAAAAAAAACTGGGAGATATGTACAAACTAAAGCAAGACTGAAAGCTGGGAAAGACCAAGATTGCTCTAATAGATGGAGCATTTTGAAACAAGTGGCACCCGTTTGCCAGGTTTTCACCATCTTGGCAGAGATTCTATTTTTGCTACCAAGGCACCTGTTTCTAGGTTTTCACCAAGGCACTTTTTCTTTTTTTCTCATTTTTTTTGTATTTTTCATTTTTTCAATTTTTTTGTACTTTTGATATTTTTTAACTTTTTTGTGAATCATTAAGGTGCCTATTGCTAGGTTTTCACCAAGATGTTCATTTTTTTCAGGACATTTTCCAATTTTTAAGTTTTTTTTTAGGACATTTTACCATAGACTGAATGCCTTAGGCGTAGAATTTCTTCAGATGGAGAACATTGATTAGTTCTTAGAGCTATTCTCCTTCAGTCATTGAGAGTTGATAGGCACCAAAGCCAAAAGTAGTAGTGATGACAAAGGGACCCAGCCAGTTGGGTTCGAACTTCCCCTTGCGTTCTTGATGGGATTGATTTTTAGGATTTTCTCTCAAGACTAGATCGCCAACCTGAAATTCTCTGTGTCTAACTTTCTTGTTGTAGCCTCTAGACATTCTCTTCTGATATACTCTGAGATGATCATATGTTGCTTGTCTGTGCTCATCTAGTAGTTCTAGTTCTTGCAACCTAGACACTCTATAGTCATCATCAGTTACTAGACCATGCATTCTGATTCTTAGTGATGGGATTTCAACCTCAACAGGTAGTACCGCTTCAGACCCATAAACTAAATTGAAAGGTGTAACCCCTATAGGCATTTTGATACTTGTTCTGTAGGCCCATAGAGCTGGATTAATCATGAGATGCCAGTCTCTGCCAGTTTTTTTTATTGTTCTATGCAAGATCTTCAATAGATTTTTGTTAGAAGCCTCTACTTGGCCATTCCCTTGTGGACAGTAGATAGAAGACCAATGTTGGGTGATCTTGAATTTGGCACATACATCATCGAGGTCTTTAAACCTGAATTGCCCACCATTATCTGTGATTATGGAATGAGGGATCCCATATCTACATATGATATAGTTCAATATGAACATAGATATCTGTTTTCCTGTTGCTTGTGTCAAAGGGACCGCTTCTACCCATTTGGTAAAATAATCTATGGTTGTGATTATATGGGTGTGTCTATTAGAAGAATGAGGATGAATCACCCCGATAAGATCAAATGCCCATTGATGGAAATGCCATTGTGTTGTAAAGGGGATTAAATCCCTCCCTAGAGCATGAATTAAGTTGCCATGCACTTGGCACTTTTGACAATTCTTAGCAAATTTGATAGCCTCTTTCTCCATTTCAGGCCAATAGTACCCAGCCCTAATAAGTTTTCAAGCTAGTGTTAAACCATTCGAGTGTGACCCACAAATACCATCATGGACTTCCTCTAATGCATGTTGAGATCCTTCCCATTCTAAACATCTAAGTAGCGTACCATCTAGACCTCATTTGTATAGATCGTGACCAATGATGACATATCGGGAGGCATTACGGACAAGATATCTCTTTTCATGGTGGTTGAAGGTATCAGGGATGATTTGGTCTTGGAGATAGGAAAATAGGTTTTTATATCAAGATGAATCATGACCTACAATAGTGCAGATCATGCAGGTTTCAAGGGAGTCATATGCAGGATAAGATAGTGCTTCCACCAGGAACTCGTAGTGTAGCTCATGTTCAAGTTGTTGTAATAAAGTAGATAGTGTTGCCATTGCATCGACAGCCTTGTTCTCTATTCTAGGAATTTGCTCAAATGTGATAGATATGAAATATTTATTAAGATCATCTACCATGCTCTTGTAAGGAATGAGCTTTTCATCTTTAGTTTGGTACACATCATTGACTTGATGAATAACAAGTTGAGAGTCTCCATGAATGTGTAGCTCTGTTACTCTCCATACAATTGCTAGTTTCATACCATTCAAGAGGGCTTCATATTCCACAATATTGTTTGTGTAGGGGAACTTTAGTCTGAATGCTTTTGGGATGGAGTATCCTTGAGGAGTTATGAACAATATGCCTACTCTAGATCCATTCTGTGTATAGGAGCCATCAAAGAACAATTGTCATTCTCTAGAAGATAGGTGCATAATAGAGGAGTCTAGAAATTCCATTTGCATTGGTGTGTCATCAAACATGGGTGCATCTGCTAGTTGATCAACAATAACTTGACCTTTTATAGCTTTTCTTTCAACATATTCAATGTCAAATTCGCTTAGAACCATGACCCATTTAGCCAGTCTACCTGTGAGGGCAGCCTTGCTTAGTAGGTATTTTAGTGGATCAATTTTTGCTACTAGATGCGTGGTATGAGCTAACATATAGTGTCTTAGTTTCTATGATGCAAAGATCACAGCAAGACAAGCTTTCTCAATCATAGAATAGTTCTTTTCATACGCCACCAATGTTCTGCTTATATAATAAATGGCTCTTTCCTTTTTCTCTTCATCATGTTGCGCTAGCAATGCCCCCATTGATGTGGCCATTGCGGAGACATATAAGATCAATGGCTTCCCATGAATAAGAGGTATCAAGATAGGTGGATTTGATAGATACTTCTTGATATGGTTAAATTTGTTCTCACATTCTTTATTCCATACAAAGGTCACACTTTTATGTAATGTTTTTGTAAAAGGCTGTGATATGTCCGCTAGCTATGATATGAATCTTCTGGATTGAACTCTTCCTTGCAATGTCCTCATTTGACTAATATTCATGGGAGGTTGCATCTCTATTATAGCCTTGACTTTAGCCAGATCAACTTCAATGCCCTTCTTTGAAACTATGTATCCTAAGAGTTTTCCAGAAGTGACACCAAAAGCACACTTCTTAGGATTTAGTCGGAGACTAAACTTTTCCATTCTATCTAGGATCATGCTCAAGTCCTTTAGATGTTCAGTTCTGATCATAGATTTTGCTAAAGTATCATCAACATAATCTTCCATAGTTTGATGCATCATGTCATGGAAAATAGATGTCATTGCTCTTTGATATGTAGCTCCAACATTTTTAAGCCCAAATGGCATGACATTCCAATAGAAGGTGCCCCATGCACATGTGAAAGCAGTTTTCTCTTGGTCCTCTGGAGCAATTTTTATTTGGTTATATCCAGAGAAACCATCCATTAAGGAATATATCTCGAAACCCACAGTCATGTCCACTATCATGTCAATGTTAGGTAGTGGAAAGTCATCCTTAGGGCATGCTCTATTCACATCTCTAAAGTCTGTGCACACTCTAATTGAGCCATCTAGTTTAGAAATAGGTACAATATTAGAGATCCACTCTGCATAGTCAATAACTCAGATGAATCCGGTGCTTAGGAGCTTCTCTAATTCAACTTTTACCAAGAGTGCAACGTGAGGATGCATCTTTCTCAATTTTTGCTTGACAGGTTTGACATTTGGAGCAATAGATAAATGATGCATTATAAGATTAGGATCCAATCCTGGCATATCTGCATATTTCCATGCAAAGTTGATCTTCATCTCTGTTAGGAATGTTGTAAATTTTTGCTTCTCTTCTTTTGATAATGATTGTGCTACATGTACCAATTGTGATTTCTCTGTTGTACTAAAATTTATGGATTGAGTGGGCTCAATTAGAACTGGAGATCTATCCTATAAATGACTTGGAAGGACATCAAATATCTCATCCTTAGGTGCCTCAGAGAGGTTTTCACCTTTGGATACATCTTTTATTTTTACTTTTGTAGGTTCTGAGACTTCCACAAAGTGGTTTTCACCCTCAGAACTCTTTTTCTTTTTCTTTTTATTCTTGTTTTTCTGACTAAGATATTTGATGTCTGACTCGGTCATGCTAACACTCAGTTCACTAATGGAAGTACTCATAGGCTCAATTGCATTGAGGTAGCAAGTGAGGGCATAGTCATTCGGGAAGGTATAAATACCATGGCTCAGATTTGTGGAGGTTTGATCAATAAGTTCTGGATATTTGATAGTCAAAGTAGGGAAAGATTGGGAGATAGTGTTTACGGATATGGATCTGTCATCATTGGTCCTAACCTGATGCTTGAGTTCAAAGGTGATACTACAACTTAAGACATCTAATTCATGAATAGGCTCAATGTCATCATGGGAGTCCAATTCAGCCATAGGTGGATCAGACTCGATAGGTTCATTGTTTTGCTCTAGACTTATGTTGGTTTGAGGTGCATATTGGTGAATAACATCAACATGTTTCTCTGTGATAAGCTCATCTTCATTTGGTTCTGGAATGGCTCCCCATTCATAGTCATTTGATTCAACTTCTGATTGAGGATCTCTAGGAAATCTTAGAACATGAGTAAAGTCAGGGTAAATACCCCAAGAAGGGTTACCCTTAGATTCTGATTTGTATTCATACTCATGAGAATCTATCTCAGAATCATTACCACTTCCCTCTTCTTGATTGTTTTTGAGATTAGCTGGTTCTTGTGTTGCAACTATCTCTTGATTGATAGTAGGTTCTTGTGTTTCTACTACATTAATTCTTTTGATAAGATCATCTTTATCATCAAGAAGGTCTTTGATCTCTTTAGGCAATTTTTCATAGGGGATGAGTTCTACACTATCTGAATCACTATCGGATGGTTCTATTTCTTCTTTCTTAAGAAGAGGTTCCCTTGGTGCGATCTACTCTATGACATGAGAGCAATTACCTTTGAGGTGATAGGGTTTCTTCTTAAAGCCTAAGCCAACTTTGTTTTTATTTTATCTACCAGTATGTGGGAGAGGTACCTCAAGACCTTTTCCTCTGATTCTTAGAGGTCCTTTACTTGAATATCCCATCTTAGCTATCAATTTATCTCCTTGACCATATGACTTGGAAGGGAGTTTGGAGACTGCAGAGTCACCAGTTTGAACAACTTGAGATTCAGGTTCATCTTTGTACAACCATGATAGCACAGCCTCATCCTCTTCAAATTCTTTCTTGGATACTTGTTCTGCTACAAAATTCTTTTTATATGCTTCAAGAGGTTCTTTAGAGTCTGGTTTGGAATGTTTCAAAGATTGCCCATAAGACTTAGGTGATATAGGGAGAGATGTCAAATATAAGACTAGCTTGATAGTATATTCTCCCATACCATTTTCTTTGATATTAACCTCTTTTGCAAGATCTTCCATTTTAGATGTGGATGCTTCCTTAATTGGTTCAATGGAAGATTCTCTATTATTAGGTACAAACTTATCTACACTTTCCTTCAAGGTGTTGCAAGTTGTATTCAGATCTGCGGGGATAGTAACCTCTACTCCTTCATAAGGAAACTTCAAACATTGATGGTATGTAGAAGGAATAGCTTGCATTTCATGTATCCATGGTCTCCCTAGAAGGATGTTGTAGGCCAAAGGTAGATCAAGCACTTGACAGATGGTATCTTTGATAACTAGACCCACTTTGATAGGTAAGACAATGGTGCCTTTAGAAGATCTTTCTTGTTCATCATAGGCCTTGATAGTTATTTTCTTTCTAGGATCAATAGCCAATTCTAAAAATCCCAATTGTGTGATCAAGCTGTAAGAACAAATGTTTAGGCCAACGCCCCCATCTATCAACACATGTTTGACTCTACAGTTCTGGATCAAGACTTCTATATGCAAAGGCTGATTATGTGGGTGACTCAAGGAGTTGTCATCTTCCTCTGAAAAGGAGATATATTGTGGAGATGTAAGATGTCCAACCATAGTCTGGAACCTGTCTAAATCAAGGTCATCAGGAACATTGGAACTGAGAAAAGCTTTATCGAGAATGGCTTTATGAGCTGGAGATATTTGAAGCAACTCAAACATGGAGATTTTTGCATTAGTGTGTTGGAGTTGTTGAACAATGCTATAAGATGTAGGCCTTGTATCCTTTGGATTGGAAGATTTGGAAGCAGACTTCTGTTTAGAAGCAGATGAAAGATTGAAGGGCACCTTAGGGACATTTGATGAATTTGGGATTTGTCCTTTCAGATGCATTTGAGCTTGTGATCGAGTAAATACATTAGTTGAAGAATGATCTCTATCTCTTCATACAATTGTGATGACATTGCAACTTTCAGGGAGAAATGGTTCAACCATATTGATGACAACATTATTTCCAGGGTCAGCATAGTTGACTTTTGCCCCCATATTAGGCTGAGAAGTTAAAACTTCTTGACTATGTTTCAAAAATGGTTTTGTGAATGTTGTATGATCATTATTGCTCTTGGGATTGTTAATTGTGATGTCTCCACTATCGATCAGATCTTGAATGGTATGCTTCAAGTGGTAGCAACTACTAGTTTGGTGACCTTTACTCCGATGGAAATCACAGAATTCATTTTCTCTCCACCATTTCGGTTTGGGGTCCTGATCATTTGGTCAGATTGGTGGTAAAGAGATGATGTTATCAGCCAGTAGAGTTTTCATAGCTGATTCTAAAGACTCTCCTAGAGGAGTAAATTTTTTATGTTTATCCCATTTTTTGTATTATGGCTTCCTTTGAGATGGTTGAGAAGACTTTTGCTCTGAAGCTTTAATGGCTTGAGTACCAAGAGTGAGATTGTAGGCTGGTGCCTTTGATGGGGCATGGACAGTGTCAACAACACCATCTATGATGATGCCTTTGTTCTTGTTCCAATTTTTGTTCTTGTCTTTAGAACTGGATCCAAATTCATACTTGTCTTTTTGAAGTGTGATTTCTCCTTTTTTTACAAGCACTTTTTTTATTTTGATAGCATTATCCACCATCTTGTCAAAAGATGTATGATCTTGCATTTGTAGAGGATAATTGATTTTTGGAACAAGGTTATTGATGAAGATTTCTAGTTTTTCTATTTCTGGAATAGGTCTGGCATATAGAGAGAACTTCTTCCTCCATCTCTTGAGAAATGTTAGGAATGGTTCCCCTAGATATTGCTTGAGATTACATATATCGATCATGGTGACCGGGTGCTGAATATTGTAGGAGTATTGTTGGTAGAACAATTTGATCAACTTATCAAAAGTTTTGATAGTAGAAGGCAGTCTAGAGAACCAGTGGATGGCTGCTCCCCCTAGAGATCGAGGGAAGAGATGCATTAGATAGGTTGGTTCATGCATGAACTCCATTGATTGTGTATAGAATTCTCTAACATGATCTTGAGGATCAGAGTGTCCATCATACTTGTCATACTTTGGCATCTCCACTCTTTTTGGAAATGGTGGCATATACAAGTCTTTATCAAATGGAAAAGGACATAGAGCCTCCATGGAGAACTCTTTAGGTTCCTTCTCTTTCTTGAGATTGTTAAGTTCAACTTGTATAGCATGCATCTATTTTGTCATAGCTGTGAGTGGATTCTCTTCCTCATGTGTAATGATGTCTTCAACATTAAAGTTGGGAGGAAGTTTAGCTCCTTGATGAGCTAATTGTAAAAAGTATGCTTCTCTATCTTCTTTCAAGAAATGCTTCATCATTCATTTGAAGTTATCATCGTTTTGATATTGAGAAATTTCTTCAGGTGTGGGTTCCTGGTCTGCACCATGTTGAGATTGAGCTCTTTGAGAGCCAAAATTTGTCCCTGCTTGAGACATGGTAGGATTTTGTGGACTCCCTGGATTAGATTGATGAGGGGTATGTTGAGTACCTCCGTGAGTTGATGGAGGAGGTATGTAACCAGATTTCAATCGATAGTTGCCAAGACTATCGTCCTCGTAAAGACCAAAATTGATGAGTTGCTCAAGAGTTGGAGTTTGGAGAGTGGTGATAGATTTCTTGTGAGAGGAAGCTCTAGTCTCCACCATTCACCTCAAGTGAAACAAAAGAATAAGATCTAGATAACCGAAGAATGAATTGAATCAAGATGATCAAATGACAAAACCTTGTCAAGGTTTGATTGATTTGAAGATTTGATTAGATGTGGATGAAGGATACTATGCCCTGGATGTATGGGTAGGTTCCCAAAAGATAGCGGACAAGATATCACAACACTTAGTCATTTTGATGATTGATTACAGATTGATAGTTATGACAAGGTTTTGACACAGGATGATAAGGACTCAAATCGATTAAACAGAAGGCTGAATTGGATTCAAAAGGCCACTTTAGGAAAATGATTGGATTCTAAATAGCTACTACTCTATTCCTGACATAGTGATTCATTCAATAGATTATGAAATTAGGCTAAAAAAGCTAAATATTTAGCAATTTTGACAACTTTCAAAAATTTCCCAAATGACACTCTGCAAACTCGTACAACAGTGGGTATGCTATGAAATGATAGTTGGAAAACTCGTACGACAGTTGGGTAGCAATGAAATGACAGTTGCAAAACTCATATGACAGTTGGGTAGCAATGAAACAACAGTTGAAAATCTCATACGACAGTTGCAAGATTTTGACTTTGAGAATTTGCTGGCATGGAAACTCGTAGGACACTAGGTACTCAATCATACGACAGAGGGGTTGTAATGAAATGACACTTGGAAAAAACTTGTGTGACTTTTGACTTCTTGAAATGATTTTTGACTCCAGAAAGGATTTTACGTCAATTTTTGCAAAATTTTGAGTTTATAGATTCAGATTGTTTGCAAATTTCAATGTCCAGATTTGAGGATTGTAACAGATTTGTTCATTTTCAGTAACCAGATAGATAAACAAGCACACAAAATAGAAAGCACATGATTTCAAGCATGTCTAAAAATAATGAACAAGGGCAAAAGCAACCTTGTGCATGAAAAATCAAGTGACTTATTCATTCTAATCCTCAGAAGAGCTAATTGTGTATGTTCCAAAAATGTTTTGCAATAACGCACATATACCCTATAAAATGATAATTTGGCCTCACTAGGGTTTTTAGTAATGGTTTGACTCTGCAACTTTTATGATCCAAAGGGGTAAAATCCAATCCTGGTGCACCAGGGGTTTGACACAGTCTGAGAACTTAATCTTCAGGAGCTGCTAGGGAGATCTGACAATCCAACAATGAACCATACCCATGGAGATTTTTTCCACAAGGACATTTATATAGCGGCTGTCACTACCACGGTGAAAATGGCTATTACCGCTTGAGGTTCCATCAATGTAGTTTTCCTTGTGAAGGGATTGTCCGCTATGGTTAACCCTCTCTAAAGGTGACTCACAATAGTATACCACAAGGGGACTTGGCTCTAGATCCAAGGTTTTTGACACCTTTTCACTTTTAACCCAAACAAAGCAAGCCGATTAATCTGACATGCTAAGACAAAGTTTTGCTTCACCAAGGTCTATGATGTCAACTCCATGTGATCTATCAACCTCTCCAGGGAGAGAAGGTATCAATCAATAAGAGAAGATGCACTAACCAATTTTGATTCACCAAAGCTCATGATGTCAACCCCATGTGATCTATCAACCTCTTTGGGGAGAGAATGTATCGATCAATAAGAGAAGATGCACTAACCTAGTTGAATGTGAAATGCACTAAGTATCCTCCCTACCTACAAGGATTTTTTCATCAAGAAGGATTTCGCTAGGAATTCAATCTCTCAAGAATCATGAATAGTGTTCATAGGGCCTAATTACTATGTGAGCACAGATGTATGTTTCCAAAAGAAAATCTACCGAAAGTACCCAAAAAGTAGAAAGAGGAACACTTAATGCTTAAAGCGAATATGAGATGAGTCCACAAGGTGGAACACTTAACACCTCACACAAGCTAAAAATGAGTCCTCGACTTAGAAAACAAGTGAGTTCCTAAAAGCACAAAAGGGTTGCCAAGTGGAACACTTAACGCTTCTGTCCTATTGACCCCTCCCCTTTATGGCACTGAGATTGCAACCATGGGGCGGAATGAGGGGCCAGCAGATTAGTGAGTCCAATAACCCAAGATAGCAATCAAGATCAATCACAAGTATCTGAGACTACTTAATGAATCGTTAAGGGGTCACAACCTAGTATCAATTATGCAAGTGTGTAAAACAAAAGCATGAAAAGAATAACCCAAGCTAGACACACGAGAGATTTATTTTAAGCCCCAAATCAAAATATTATCAACACAAGTGGAATACTTGAGATCCTCGCAATGCGCTTAGTAGATTTTTACCTAATTTTAGCAAACTTTATGCTTTTTTCAATCAAAACCAGCAAGAGTCAATCAAAAATAGAGAATTCCAACTATCAAGATTAGCTGTTAGTCAAAATCCAAAAATCAAATCTGACAAACTGCCTGCAAAAATGAAATGATAGTTAAAACCCGATGCTAAAACTCGTATGATAGTGGGTCTATTACCAAACAATAGTCTAAAAACTTGTACGACAGTGGGTCTATTACTAGACGACAGTCTAGAAAATCGTATGACACTAGGTGTCTGATGAAATGATGATCCAGTCTCCAAACAATAGTGGGTGCCTGATGAAACAATAATAGGTCAACTGTCGTACGACAGTGGGTTCAAAATCATATGACTTTTTTTAGAAACTCATACGAAGATTGTACGAACAAAAAATAAATAAAAATCATATTTTTGCATAGAAACTAAGGAGAAAAAGATAGAAATTGGTAGAATTGAATTGGAAACCTGTTTCAGGGCCCCTAGGTGGGCATGAGAAATGTGTGTGTGAAAATTGTACTTGATCTGTAGACACAACACTTCAGTAAAACATTAGAGGTTAGCAAAAATTGAAATCATGCAATGAATTGAAATCTAATTTAACCAAGCGATCTACTGCCTTCTAATAGGTGTGAGATTGATGTTCTCAGATTGTTATCGAGATCAATGACCTAGACGACACCTAAATGAAGGATTTGAATGCAAAACTGATATGAAATATGAATGCAATTAATCTTTTTTTTTTGGTATTTTCTATGCAATAATAATGAAAAACTGATATGAATCTATGCTAAATGATATGCAATGCTCAAAACTAGAAAGATCTCACAATAGCTTGGATTTGCAAAGATTATTCTTCAGACTCCAATTCGACAGCGTGAGTGTAGACTAGGATTTTGAGAGTGCACCTAAACCTGTTTTGAAGGCCAAAGACAAACAAATGTCATAGCATATAATCAAATCAAATTCAAAGGTTAACAAACTAAAATCAAAGCCACCTCAGTTTAAGCTTAAAACGGATGCGCCCATGCACCGTTTGATATGCTTAGATATAGAGGGATGTGGGTGTGCAAACTCAAGCACTTGGAGCATGCAAAGTAGGATGATTTGAGGATCAAGAAGACCCAAAATGACACAAAATAGGTATGAAGAACCTATTTTTCCTCAAAGGCCTCAAGAACACACAAATATGCAAAGCTAAATGAAAGAACTAAGATTAAAACAAGAAATGAATCTATGTTAATCCATTAAGCTAATTTAGATGTGATTTAAACTTGAAAATGATCTAAAAAAGATGAGTTTATGCTTATGCTAGAATGAAAATGACATTATAACTTTGCTATTGAGTTTGAAAGTTGAGAGATGATTTGCCTTAGGAAGTGAGGGTATTTATAGGATTTCTAAGGCTTGGGGTAGGAGGAATGAATGGCCAGGATTGAAATCCTTAAGAGAGGCCAAGATTCACTCAAAGGGAAGCACATAGATTGTGCTAGTTCTCAGCCAATCAGGAGGTGACACATGTCACAAGGTGAGTGGATGAAGGGAAGGGCAAAAAGGAGTCAACAAAGGGGGCTCCAAGCTCATAACTCTCCAAATAAATGCTTGTAAGAGCAATGAATGGGTTTTAAGAGGCTTTGAAGACTTTGGGGAAGCAATAAATGCTTTGTGGTTGAGATATTTGGAAGGAAAGACTTTGCCTTGGTTTAGAAAAGTCTTAAGCTTGGTTAGGATTGCACAAAGGTTTAAGGGTAGGATTAAGATTAGATTAGGACAAAAAAAGGATTAGGATGGGTGAAGAGGGTGGATTTGAGAAGATTCTAGAAGAGTCTAGATTTCTCCTTAGTTTCATGGAATAAAAGTTATTCATTCCAAAAGCTTAAGTTTTAGGAATATTTATTAAAATATTTTCAATAAATATGGAAATTAAATATTTAACCTTAATTAAATATTTAACCTTGGGATTAGGGTTAGAAAAGATGGGATTAGCCTTTTAATCGAAATTAAGAAGGGATTAGAAGATTTTGGAAGAGGTTAGTGGTCTTAAGGAAATTGGCCAAGTTTGGGATAAAAAATAAATAAATTATTTATTTTGGGATTTTTGGTCAATTTATTAATTAAAATAATTAATAAATTAGGGATAATGTCCAAACGACATTTTTAGGCTAGATTCCTTAATTAAAGATTTTTAATTAAGAGAGGGGGATTTAATGCCATAAAAATAAATTAATTAATTAAATAAATAATTAATTAATAAATGATGATGTCATCAAAGATTTTCAGAAAACAAAAATAATTTATTTTCTGAAGGATTTTCCGGTGTCTACATTTTGCCCCTCTTTGATGCGATGCCGCAAGTGGCATGGCGTCAAAGACAAGAAAACAAGATGCCGAGGCTAGAATCAGAAGAAGAGGGTATGACGCCCGGGTGGACTGGAAGAAAGAGGAACATGCCTCGGTGGGACAAAATCATGGAAGATGCACCCAGTGGGACAAGGAGAAAGAGGGATTACGCCCTGGGACAGAGTGTGCCCGGCGGGACGAGGAAGGAAGGGCCTAGGAAGAAAGGGGAGATAAATAACCTCACTTCTAAGAACAAATATGGATGATATGCAAGATGAGATGGAAATGCAAGATGCAAGATGCAGCTATATGCAAAGATGCAAGATTAATCTATATGATAAATGCAAGGGACCAGATAGCTCCAAGTGCAAACGGGAGTGCACAACCTAGATTTAATATAGCAATGCTAGAGACCTGCCAAGGATACTGGGATCACGAGGCCTTGTCACCAGTGTTGCATAGGACTGACGAGGACTGACGCTAAACAAACACACAGGGTTGCCCCAACATCACACATGAAGCGCAGAGGCGACATGGCGGAATCGATGCTGAAGGAACTACAAACACACAACTGACTCACAGGCAGAAGCGAAAGATCAAAAGACCTTGCCCCAGATTATCCGCACACGTAGCACACCGTGATATAATGAATCGTGGTGACCTTGGTGGGATAATGAGAAGCCAAAAAGATTAACAAGACCCAAAGGACAAAAATCCAAGATCAAAATGATAACTCCAAAAAGACATCCTTTGCCAAGGAGAGAGATTAGGTTTGATTGATGGTGGGAAGATTGGTCGGACAGGAGGAACGATATATCCTCAAGGACCAGGATGGAAGATTAGGTCGAACAGGAGGAACGATATATCCTCAAGGACCCATGGGTTGGTGAGAGAATAAGTGTTGTTGTTCGCTGGCAAAAATTGAAGTTCAAGGAATAAACAGGATGAGCAAGGATAAGTCATCAATTAATGTTGCTGAAGCACAAGGCCCGAGTGGGGCTAAAAGTTTTCTGAGGCTGGGGATGGGACAAGATATTTGATCAAATGCTGCTGCAGGACAGACAAAAGGCTATGTACAACAAGGAGGAACGATATGCACAAGGGATATGTATAGAAGCTCAGGATTGGGGATAGGAAGATCACACTCGGTGGGACTCTCACTAGGACGGAGACAAGAAGGATAAATACAGAAAGGATTGCGCTGTACAGGAAAGGGAAAGGGATATGGTACAAGATATGGTACAAAGCTTTGGAATAGGATATGGATTGCAGATGGGTTGGAGGAAGATGGAAGCTGAATGCTTGAAAAAAAGGGGAGATGGAATTGCTGGGAGATCTGTTATGGAATGGAGGATGAGGACGGTAGCTGAAAGGACCACTGAATAGATAAATAGCTCAGTTTACTATGTTGGTGCCTGTTTGCCAGGTTTTCACCGACATACTTGTCCAAGGCGCTTGAATTGCCAAGTTTTCACCGTTGGACGATTATTTTCTCTTTCTCTTTTCTTTTTTTACTTTTTTGCTTTTTTGCTTTTTTTTTTTGTTTTTTTTGTTTTTTGCTTTTTTGTTTTTTGAATGTTTTTTTTTTTTTGCTTTTTTGCTTTTTTGCTTTTTTGTTTATTGAATGTTTTTTTGGATTTTCTGATATATGCAGGATCAGGTTCAGGCATAGAACCTCTTCAGATGGATGATGTTGATAGGATCATTCAAGGGCTCGCCTTCTGGTGTTGATAGCTGATAGGCGCCGGAGCCAAAGGATGCGGTGACAACATAGGGGCCCAACCAAGTAGGCTCAAACTTGCCTTTCTTTTCTCTATTTGCTAGGACCTTCTGATTTTCTTTAAGGACCATGTCACCGACCTGGAACTGTCTAGGATGGACCTTCTTGTTATAACTCCTTTTGAGTCGATTCTGGTATGCAACCAGGTGATCATAGGCTTGCTGTCTCTTTTCATCTAGCAGATCTAGCTGTGTGAGCCGGGCCACACGATAGTCTTCATCAGTTATGTAATTCTTCATGGAGACGCGCAAGGATGGGAGCTCAACCTCGATCGGTAGAACAGCTTCAGCACCATATACAAGGGAGTATGGGGTGGTGCCTGTGGGAGTGCGATAAGAAGTGTGATAGGCCCAGAGGGCGGGATTAATTTGGAGGTGCCAGTCACGACCAGAATCATTGACAACCTTCTTGAGGATTTTCAAGATAGTTTTGTTGGTTGCCTCAGCTTGGCCATTTCCTTGAGGGAAATATGGACTGGAGAAACGGTGATGGATGTGGAGTCTGGCACATAGATCATCCACATGCTGGTTTTCAAAAGGTGTGCCATGGTCTGTGAAAATGGTAGATGGTATGCCGAAGCGGCAAATGATGTGGTAGAGGATGAACTTGGATATTTGGATGCCAGTGGTTAGGGTGAGCGGAATCGCTTCAACCCATTTGGTAAAGTACTCTGTGGCTGTTATGATATACTTGTGTCCATCCGAAGAGAGGGGGGTGATCAAGCCAATGAGGTCGAGGCCCCAACATGAAAAAGGCCACGGTGGTGCAATAGGCTGTAGATCCTGTGCTAGTGCATGTATCAAATTGGCATGCTGTTGACATGGGAGACATTTCTTGACAAATTCACACGCATCATGTTCCATTGTTGGCCAATAATATCCAACTCTAAGCAGCTGCTTTGCTAGAACCATGCCACTCATGTGGGCACTGCAAATTCCAGCATGAACTTCTTGTAAGGCCAGGATGGCCTCGTTTGAGTCTAAACATCTAGATAGGACATTATGATACCCACGACGATATAGGGTGTTGGCTACAAGAGTGTAGCGGGAAGCTCTGCGAATAAGGTTTTGGCGTTTGTTATTGGTGAGATGGGGAGATATGATACCATCTTTTAGATATGCATGGATTTCGTGGTACCATGGGGATTGAGGACCAACCAAGACACACACCATGTCTGCATCGGCGTTCTCATAAGCTGGTGAATGTAGCTGCTCGACTAGAAATTCATACTGTGATGCGTCTCGTGGTATTTCCAATAAGGATCCGATGGTTGCCATTGCATCTGCTGCTTTGTTCTGAAGCCTTGGGATCTGATTGAATTGTAGATGTAGGAAATGCTCTTTCAGTTTATCCACCAGTTGCTTGTAGGGTAGCAATTTTTCGTCCTTTGTCTGATACTCATCAAGGACTTGCTTGATAATGAGCTGTGAATCTCCAAAAACTTGTAGTTCTGTGATGTTCCATTGGATAGCTGTTCTGAGACCTAAGATGAGTGCCTCATATTCTGCAATATTGTTGGTACAGGGGAATCCCAACTTGAATGATTTTGGCATATAGTCACCTTGAGGTGTGACGAATAGGATTCCTGCCCCAGAGCTATGGGAAGTGTTGGAACCATCAAAGTATAGTTTCCACATGGGCTGCTCTTCAATCATGCACAGATGTTCATCGGGGAATTCCATGATTAGTGGATAGGCATCCACCAGTGGTGCTTCTGCTAGTTGATCGGTAATGACTTTCCCTTTGATTGCTTTGCGATCTACATACTGAATGTCAAATTCACTGAGTAACATGACCCATTTTGCCATACGGCCCGTGAGGGTTGTCCTTGATAACAGATACTTAAGAGGGTCCACCTTTGATATAAGCTTGATTGTGTGGCTAAGCATGTAATGTCTAAGTTTTTGAGTGGCAAAGACCACTGCTAAGCATGCTTTCTCCATGGGTGAATAGTTAAGCTCATAGCCCACAAGAGTGCGACTGATGTAGTAGATAGCTCGTTCTCTGTTTTTGTCATCATGCTGTGCTAGGAGTGCCCCTAGTGCTGTAGCTATTGTTGAGACGTAAAGAATGAGTGGGCATCCTGAAACCGGTGGTACTAGGATTGGAGTGTTAGCTAGATACCCCTTGAGCTTATCAAAGCTTCTTTGACATATGGGATCCCACTTGAAGTTGGTGTCTTTGCATAAGAGATGTGAGAATGGTTGGCACTTGTCCGCTAGTTGCGAGATGAACCGCCGTACTGATTGAAGCTTGCCCTGTAGGCTTCTGAGCTGTTTGAGATTTCTTGGTGGAGGCATCTCCGTTATTGCTTTTACCTTTTTAGGATCGATCTCTATGCCTCGTCTAGAGATGATGAAGCCTAGAAGCTTGCCGGATGTAACACCAAAGACACATTTCTTAGGATTAAGCTTTAAGCCATAATGATTCAGATGATCAAACACACGTTCTAGGATGTTGAGGTGTTCATCCCTTATTTTGGATTTTGCAAGGATATCATCCACATAGTCTTCAAGGATCTTGTGGATCATGTCATGGAAGATCGCTGTCATTGCTCTCTGATATGTGGCCCCTGCATTCTTTAGCCCAAATGGCATCATGTTGTAGCAGAAGGTACCCCATGGGGTTGTGAATGCTGTTTTATGTTGATCTGCTTCTGCTATATGAATCTGATTGTAGCCTGAAAAGCCATCCATGAGTGATAGCATTTCGTGACCCGCTGTGAGGTCTACAAGCATGTCTATGTTTGGCAATGGGAAGTCATCCTTAGGGCATGCCTTGTTCAAGTCTCTGAAATCAGTACAGATTCTGATGTCGCCAGAAGGCTTTGTGACTGGAACCATGTTAGAGATCCACTCTGAGTAGTCGATTGCTCTGATAATCTTAGCTTGGAGGAGCTTCTCAAGCTCTGTTTTGACGAGCAATGCTACCTTTGGATGCATTTTCCTTAGCTTCTGCTTCACTGGCTTGACATTTGGATCTACTGATAGATGATGAACAACAAGGTTTGGATCAAGCCCAGGCATGTGGGCGTATGACCATGCAAAGTTGATGATGGATTTCTTGAGCAAGGCACTGAGAGCGATTTCTTCTCCTTCTGTTAGGTTGACTGCAATGTAGGTGATCCTTGGACATTCTTCTGTTCCCAAGTTGATTGGCTTGGTCTCTTCTATGATGATCGGTGACTGCTCTAGTCTATAATCTTGGATAGGGGGAAGAGGCAAGGCTTCATCTTCTAGCGCCTGAATTGCCAGGTTTTCGCTAGAAGATACGCCCTTTATTTTTACTATTTTGGAATCAGAATGTGCCCCAAGGGGGTTTTCACATAAAGACTCATGATGTTCTCTTGCTATTTCATTTTTGCGACTAAAGCTTGCCTCTTCCCCAAAATATCCTTTTGGGTGAAGCTGATAGACAGAGGTTGATGTTGAATCCTGATTGCTTGCTGGACCTGGTGCCCCCATGAATTCTAGGGGTGCTTGTGCGCTTTGGAACTTGTCGATGTGTGCGATGCTTGGTTGGTCCCAATTTATGAGGTCGGGGTTTGTGAGGGGAAGATCTATGAGGTTAATGGAGAGTTGTTGGAGGACAGAAGTCCCCAGGAGGGTGTCGTCAGCAAAGATATCGTCGTAGGATCGGATGTCTTTCTCTTCGGGGATGTCTTCGATTTCCACAAGGTCATCCTGGCTATTCGAAAAGTTCATGTTGGTCATGTTAGTGTCCGCAGTTATGGTATTGGGCTCTTGTTCAAGCAGGCGAGGGGTATTAAAGCCAAGTCCTTGCTGTTTTGGATTTTGGGATGGTATGATAGGAAACAAATTTCTATTTTCTTGTGGTCCTAGACCACCACCTTGATAGTTATAATGTTCTGTGACATTTTTGTAGGGGATTGGATATTTCTCTTTGAAGTACTCAAGAAGTTGTGTGTCACGTGATGGGGGATCTTTGTATAACCATTTGTTAATATCTAGATCCATTTCTTTGCTGTTGATGTTGCCATGAGACTCAAAAGTCATGTTTCTGATTTGCTTGAGCTTATAATGTTCTTCAACAGGCTTGTTTTGACAGCTTGGGCGCCCTTGAGTATGTGGATCATGTGGAAGAGCCCCTACAGCAAATGCATCACTGAGGCTGTATTCGCCACAACCCTGGTTATTGATCTTGACGGATGATAAGGTGGAAGAGAGGATGGTCTCTAGATCGCGATGGGATCGGGATGAGCTAGCAATAGAAGTACCAATATCGGTTCCAGGACAATGAGTAGAATGAGGGAAAGATGCTTCCATCGCAAGGCAGTATGCGAAGGGGTTAGGGTTAGCGTGGATGGTAACCTCAGTGCCTTGATGTGGAAACTTGATGCACTGATGGTAAGTAGATGGTACGGCCTTAATGGAATGGATCCATGGATGACCGAGGAGGATATTGAATGGTAGGTCAAGATCAACAACGTGGCAGAGAGTATCTTGCGTTGCTGGGCCTAGCTGGATAGGCAAAGTCATAGTACCTTCAGAGGTACGCTCCAAGTTATCATATGCTTTAATAGTGATTTGCTCATGTTGTATGTCAGCCTCCGTGAACCCGATCTTCTTGATGAATTTTAATGTGCACAAGTTGAGGGCTGAGCCATTATCCACCAGAACTCGTTTGATGGCAAAATCTCTGACCATGACGGCAATGCGGAGAGGGAGAGTATGGTCAGGAGCGACATCTGGTATATCAGATTCTTTGAAGGATAAGGCACATGCTGCTGATAGGTGTCCCACAAGAGTTTCAAACTGAGTTGTGTTAATGTCTGTGGGGACATGACCTTCTTTTAGAGCTTTATCCAGGATCTCTTGATGGATGGGTGATGTGCGGAGCAAATCCAAGATAGATATTTGGGCTGGCATGTTCCCAAGATGCTCTATGAGATTGTATTGTGCTCTTGGTGCATTATGTTGTGTTGCACATGCATTTGATGCTGGCCTGGTGTTAGACTATGCTGTGGATGCAGTAGATGTTGGCCTTGGAGGAGCAGCTGATCTCGGAGGAGCACCGGCAATAGTTATCCTACCACTGCGGGTAGTTGCAGCACATTGTCGATCTGGCCCTCTGACGTGGATGGTATTGATGGTGGGCTCATCTTGGATGGGCTCAATTTGAGTTATGCATCCGACATACTTGTCATAGTTGATGTAGGCCGCTGTGTGATCTTCTTGCTTTCCTTTGCCATGATTTTGGGACTGATTGGTGTTGGCTTGATTCTTCCTGGTATCGTGTTGAGGGAACACATTTTGATATATTTGCAAACCAGCGTTGGGTGAAGCCTGAGCTGGTGCATCGACCTGGATCTCCTTGCGATCGATGAGATCTTGGATGTAGTGCTTAAGCCGCATGCACTTCAATGTTGTGTGCCCCTTCACACGATGGTAATCACAGTATTCATTTTCTTTATACCAATCAGACTTTGGTGCATTGTCGTCCTTCTGTGGGATGGGCGGATATGTGATCATATTTGCTTTGGCTAGCCGATAAAAGATCTGATCCAGAGGCTCACCCAAAGGTGTGAAAGTCCTCTTTAGATTGTTCTGATTGTTGGGTCTGTTCTGCCTTGGGGCAACGTTAACTGTGTTAACAGGATTGCCTTGACGTGCTGGCTGCTACTGTTGGTATTGCTGCTGATACTGTTGCACAGGCGGTTGATGAGCTTGAGGAGGCTGCTGATAAATAGGTGCTTGATATGCGGGAGCTGGTGGTTGCTGATAGATGGGCACTTGTGGCGGTTGGTATGTTTGAGCTGGTGTAGGACTAGCCACAACGAATTGTACATTCTTAGTGTCAGTGGCTCCATCTGTAACAACATTCTTGTTACGATTCCAGTAACAGGATTTATCATTGTTGGGTTTGTTCTTGGAATCATCCTTGAAGTGACGAATAGTGCCTTCGTCTAGGAGAGCTTTCTCGATGCCTATGCCTTTGCTCTTGATGTCTTGGTATGTCTGGAGACAGTTCATTCGCATGTGATGGGATAGCTTTGGATGCAGGTTATCAATGAAGATCTTTGTTAGATGCTTCTCTGGCGGCTGATATGATAACCTGGTTGTAAGATTCTGCCATCTTTGCAAGTATTCTGCAAGGCTTTCTCCGTCTTTCTACTTTGAGTTGCATAGGTCTAGCAAGGACAACTCATTCTCCACATTATGGGCATAGTGTGTGATGAACTTCTCAGAGAGTTCAGCAAAGGTGTTTATTGTCCCATGTGGTATTTTGTAAAACCACTCAACAGCAGTTCCTCCCAAGCTTTTGGGAAACAGGCGTAGGAGATAGTTATCACTGTAAGCCACTTCTTGGCATGCCATGTAGAACTCTTTGATATGGTTTACTAGATCTCCTTTCCCCTGATACTTGTCGAACTTGGGCATCTCAAAATGCTTGGGGAAAGGGATAGTTGCTATGGACCGATCGAAGGGATATGAGCACACCTCTTCGAACTTGTATGTTTTATTCTCTGTTCCGCTTTGTAGCTCCTTTAGAGCATTTTTCATTGCTTCCCACTCAGCATTGAGTGGCGAGGGAACTGGAACTTCTGCTTGTGATGGAAGCTGTGGAACTGGATATGGCGCTTGCTGTGGATAAACGGGTTGGAACTGATTTTGGGGCAATGGTTGTTGGGGATATTGTTGGTGTGGCATAGGGGGATATTGTGGTAAATGATATGGGACCGCTTGATGTTGTTGGGCTGCTTGCTGTTGTTGAACTGGCGGTTGTTGTGGGACTGCTTGCTGATAGTGGTCATTTGGAACTTGTTGTTGTAACTGATAGGTGGGAACTTGTTGTTGCTGGGGGATGATAGGGATTTGTTGCTGAGGCTGATAGCAAGGGACTTGCTGTTGTTGAGGAATGATGGTTGTTTGCTGAAAGGGGGCATGTGGCTGCTATGGGGGAGGATGTTGGAACGATGCTGCTTGTGGGTATGATGGTGGTAGTTGCTGAGGTTGGCTTTGGGTTTGACCGATATAAGCTGGGTGCATGCCTGCGTTACTTAAAGGTGGAACAGATGTGGGAAAGCTAGAAGCAAAGGGTGATGGGGTAAGATAGCTGGGGAAAGTTGGCTGTTGAGGTGGTGGAACTTGTTGGAAGGTATTTGGGATTTGGGATGAATAGTTTGAAGCCGGCGGTGTTTGGGGTAGTTGCTGCTCTGCTGCTTGGGCGAAGGCGGCTTGTTGACTTGCAACCATAGATGTAGGGGATTGAGATGGGATCCCCCATGCCTTCATTTCTTCTTGTGTAAGGCCCCACTAAGAGCTTGTGTTAGGGTGCACTGCAGCGGATGATGGAATGGTAGGAGCAACGGGAGCTTGAGACATGAATGATGGTTGGGAGAAAGGAGCTTGTTGAGGTTGTGGTTGAGCGGATGCTTGTGAAGAGGAAAATGAAGGAAACACCCAAGAGAAGGATGAGGTTGGAATGGGGAGTGATTGCGCTAACCCCAAAGAAGAAGGTACAGGTGCTTGGGGGGTGAAGGGTGACGGTGCTCCTTTGATGGTGAAAGGTGTTGCTTGACTTGTGGATGGCGGTGGTGTAAAAGCTTGTGTGAGAGGTGGAAGCTGACTTTGGGTTAAGTGTTGGATTTGGGCTTGGGCAGCCATAGCAGATGATGAAGCAAAAGGGGTATGAGATGGAGCGGATGGTGCTGCAGCTTGTGTTGCGGGACTGGTGAGGCTTCCTTGCAAGAAAAGGGGAATGGTGGCAAGCTCCTGGGGTGTTTGCATGATAGGATCGGGGAACGGAGAATATGCTTGTGCTGGAACTTGGATTGTTTTGATGGGGATGCGTGGATAGAGAGATGGTGGGATGGAGGTACTTTCTGGCAGGTAGTGAACAAACATGCTTTGCTGATGTTGTGGTACAAGGGCATTGGTTGCTGGTGGGCTTTCTAGAGGATTTACAAATGCTTGGTTTGCCAAGGGGGATGAAGGGATGTTTGGATCTTCACATGGGTTACTGGCTTGGATCTGGGGATTGTAGGTCATCATGGCGTTGGTGAAAAGTTTGGGATCGGATGAGGTTTTTGGTGGATAAGGATTCATGCTTCTTCTTTTACGAGATCTGGTCTCAACAGGCATGGAGATGCAAGTGCTAAATGTATGCAAGATGTTTGGCTAAAAGATGTTGATGGATGCAAAGTTGATGAACTTCTAAAGGTGATGACTTCTAAGATGCAAATGCAAAGATGGATCAAGATGGCGATGATGGAAGCTGGATGGAATTGATATGGATCAAGATGGTGGAGGAAAGATAGGTTGCTGGTGGAAAGTTGGTGAAAGATTACTGAGTGGTCAACAAATGAGCTACTGTTTTTTCCAAATGGAGGATCAGAGATATGATGGGGCCAACTTAAGATAGACTGATGATCTTCGGTCAACAAGTTTCTTATCAATACACTCCAATCTCTTGCTTGAGATGATGGCTATGCAAGGACAAGGTTTGATTTCTTTATGACAACACGTTGTGTCAAAAAGAGGATGATGGTCTCTGATCTTGGATATAGGATAGGAACAACTCAAAAGGTAGAACACTAAGTGTTGGTGGAACTCTAGATTTGGAACAAAGGATGATGGATCTACTGGAAAGATATGGAAAGCTGATGGGGGGATGCTGGTGGAAAAGGTATTGAAGGGTGAAGGGACAAATGCTCTATCTAAAGGGACAATGCAGATGACAAGGATTGATTCTAGAATGCTGGTAGGAAGATGAATGCAACTTTATGATGTTTTGAAATGCAACTAAGGTTTTGACGTTGATGCAAAGGGTGAAACTAGGATGAAACTAAGATGCAAGGCTGTTTGAGACAAGATTTCAAGATCTGAAGATGGAACAAGACATGAACAAGGATTGGCTAATCTTCTGGCTCAAGGTTGACAAAGTGATGGTTAACTCGGAAACGGAAGGTGAACTGTTTGATGCGGGCGTTATGGGCAATGTTCTCAAGTCTGGTTTGGGACTTCTCTTCTGCTTGGGTTGCTTGGATAATGGCTTGATAGGTCTTGGTGTTCTTTTTGATAACTTTTCGCTCTTGATAGGCTTGGGATTTGGGCAACTTTGCTTTAGGATGTTTGTTCTTGCTGGGCATCACTTGGAAAAGAGGTTTCTGATTTTGAGGAAAAGGTTTCCAATGGCAAAGGTTAAAGTCAAAGCAATCTCCGCAAGGGACAAAGCAACCCTGCGGAATACAAACAAAGGCAACTGACTCTGACAAAGCTTTGAAAGTGTATGTTTCAACAAGTGTTTTCACGGAGTCTTTGACTATCAAGCACTTCAAACAGATCTACCTAAGGAAGGTGAGTATCAAAATCGCTTGCCCACAGCTTGGTATCCCCCAGAAGGGAATACAAATGGTGAGTAATCTTGAGGCGACCCGGTAAACCCCTTGGAATCGGTCCTTGCACAAGGATTTTGATACTTTCGGATGTAGATAGGGTAGCTTCTAGTTTATCAAGTTTTTAATAGTTCCGTGGTGTCTCCATACCCGGTTATGCTGATCATCCGTGACTCACTTAAGATCCTTGCCAATTATGCTAGGGGAGAGGAATGTTTACCATCCCCAGACACGTGTTTGGCACGAACGCCCGGCGATTAGGAGATGTAAGTGATTCTTTTGGTATTCACTTATTTGTATACTGGCCGGGGGGGATACCGGTTTGAGGTCGTTCTCCGAGGAGGAAGCGCTTCTCCTTGGACAGGCCTCGCTAAAAATAGAACAAGTGAATTTGTCCAAGTTCAAATGTTCCACGTTGCTTACTCTAACAAGGATTATGCAAGAATTGAAAAACTCCTACATGCACATCAAGCAGATTTTGTTCATTTTCTCAATTTGATTAAGTGATGTTTGAACTTTGAAATGAAGACACTCGTGATTAGATTTTGATTTGTTCTTTTCCTCAAAAATGTAAATGCTTCGAACGTTTGCAAGTTCTTTCTTTTTGTGCATTCAAGATTTGATTAGCGAGTTGTCTTAAGAACTTTGAAAAAGCTTTGTTTTGTCCCTTAGATCACTCAAGATTGAATTTGTTTGCTTGCTTTGGAAACTGAAACAGATGAGGGAATAGAGTTGTTTGTTCCTTTTAGTGCATTCAAGATTGAGTTTGATTTTCAAATTGACAATGACACTTAGGACCTAAGTTCATTTCCTTAATGTCATTCAAGATTAAATTTGACCTTTGCTGTAAAAGAAATAAAAAACCAGTCCCAAGCAAAAGACAAAAGGTGACACTGTCCAGCTTATAGGCGACGCTGGAAAGTGCAGAGGCGACATTTAATTCCTACAGGTGACATTCTGTACCTCAAAAGGCGACAGATAAAACTACCAGAGGCGTGATTTCTTTTGTTACAGGCGTGATTTAATTACAAGAAGGCGACATAAGAGAATTCTAGAACGTAACAGAAGTTGCCGACAACAGGAAATTCTCAGTTATGCAGGCGTGAAAACAGAGTTCACAGGCGTCATTTCTTTCTTCAAAGGCGTGATTTAATTCCATGAAGGCGTGACTGAATTCCTTGTAGGCGACATTTCTTTTGTTGAAGGCGACATTTCTTTGTTTGAAGGCGACATTTAATTGCTGTAGGCGTCATTTCTTTTCATGAAGGCGACATTTCTTTATTTCCTGCAAAAAAAAAAAAAGCATATAAAGTGTAATTTCATCAAAATGATTGTGGTTTGAGTCCCACCGGGCGTGCCAGAATGTAGACTAGGATTTTGAGAGTGCACCTAAACCTGTTTTGAAAGCCAAAGACAAACAAATGTCATAGCATATAATCAAATCAAATTCAAAGGTTAACAAACTAAAATCAAAGCCACCTCAGTTTAAGCTTAAAACGGATGCGCCCATGCACCGTTTGATATGCTTAGATATAGAGGGATGTGGGTGTGCAAACTCAAGCACTTGGAGCATGCAAAGTAGGATGATTTGAGGATCAAGAAGACCCAAAATGACACAAAATAGGTATGAAGAACCTATTTTGCCTCAAAGGCCTCAAGAACACACAAATATGCAAAGCTAAATGAAAGAACTAAGATTAAAACAAGAAATGAATCTATGTTAATCCATTAAGCTAATTTAGATGTGATTTAAACTTGAAAATGATCTAAAAAAGATGAGTTTATGCTTATGCTAGAATGAAAATGACATTATAACTTTGCTATTGAGTTTGAAAGTTGAGAGATGATTTGCCTTAGGAAGTGAGGGTATTTATAGGATTTCTAAGGCTTGGGGTAGGAGGAATGAATGGCCAGGTTTGAAATCTTTAAGAGAGGCCAAGATTCACTCAAAGGGAAGCACATGGATTGTGCTAGTTCTCAGCCAATCAGGAGGTGACACATGTCACAAGGTGAGTGGATGAAGGGAAGGGCAAAAAGGAGTCAACAAAGGGGGCTCCAAGCTCATAACTCTCCAAATAAATGCTTGTAAGAGCAATGAATGGGCTTTAAGAGGCTTTGAAGACTTTGGGGAAGCAATAAATGCTTTGTGGTTGAGATATTTGGAAGGAAAGACTTTGCCTTGGTTTAGGAAAGTCTTAAGCTTGGTTAGGATTGCACAAAGGTTTAAGGGTAGGATTAAGATTAGATTAGGACAAAAAAAGGATTAGGATGGGTGAAGAGGGTGGATTTGAGAAGATTCTAGAAGAGTCTAGATTTCTCCTTAGTTTCATGGAATAAAAGTTATTCATTCCAAAAGCTTAAGTTTTAGGAATATTTATTAAAATATTTTCAATAAATATGGAAATTAAATATTTAACCTTAATTAAATATTTAACCTTGGGATTAGGGTTAGAAAAGATGGGATTAGCCTTTTAATCGAAATTAAGAAAGGATTAGAAGATTTTGGAAGAGGTTAGTGGTCTTAAGGAAATTGGCCAAGTTTGGGATAAAAAATAAATAAATTATTTATTTTGGGATTTTTGGTCAATTTATTAATTAAAATAATTAATAAATTAGGGATAATGTCCAAATGATATTTTTAGGCTAGATTCCTTAATTAAAGATTTTTAATTAAGAGAGGGGGATTTAATGCCATAAAAATAAATTAATTAATTAAATAAATAAATAATTAATAAATGATGATGTCATCAAGGATTTTCAGAAAACAAAAATAATTTATTTTCTGAAGGATTTTCCGGTGTCTACAGTGAGAATGCAAATTCGTGGATCAATTATGAAGAGCTGAGCCTTGATTTTATAGAAATCCAGGGCTTTGGAGGTGCATGGAAAAAAGCCATAAATCACTCAAATAACTCAGGTTGATTTTTGAGTTATTTTCAAATAAAGGATAATTAATTCACAAAACCATGCAAAAGCTAAGTTTAACTCAAAATAGAGTTTAGCTTTAATTGATAATTGATAGTTGTCTGCTTTTATGATTGTGCATGTTTTATTTATGAATTAATTTAATAATAAAGTGATTTATTTCCAATTTAACTGATTTTAAAAATAAAACAATTGATTTATGGGTTAATCAATTATTTAATCAAACTTTTATTAAAAACTATATTATTAAATAATGACAACTTGCTTTAATTAATTAAATAAAAAATTAATCAATTAATCATCATATATTGGATTTATTGTCAAAATTAAATAATACAATTAATAATAGATAGAATTAAATTTAATTACATAATTAAGTGGCAAGATATTAAATCTAATTAATTAAATATGAAAATATTCAATTAATCAAACTTAGGATAAATGTGATTTATGACCAAATAATCATTAAATTAAAGATAATTAAGATAATTAGGAATATTGCTAGGAATATTCTCTGATGTAGAATTTAAGATAATCAATTAGATTCGATGATGTGTAGATGTGCCTTAGAATAGGACTTTGATGTCGATTTCATTCGAATTGTTGATATAGGAGATTAATGAACTTATAGCCTATTTTTGGGGTATTACAATTGCGACTAACCAATGCAGTAGCACCATGCACTCTTCACATCTCAATCTCTCTACTATGAGAGCTAGCATATGTCCATTGAGAGACTCCTTTTATACTTCCAGCTATAAAAGGACATTTTTAAGCTGCTCAATAGCTACCAGACCTTCAGACTTGAGTTGTTTGATCCACCTCCTGCTTATATGCCTAAAATGTCTATCTTCCTATAGCTTAGTGAGTATCACTTGGTTCTCAACTACAGTAGGATCAAATGTTGTCATATAACCGGGTAGGCTTGCTACAGGAGTGACTAATTTCTTGATGAAGTTAGTCATCTCCTTAATCTCTGCCTTGAGCTGAGCCTTTGTAAAGCTCCTTGAGCTCTTCTTTGATCAAGATGTTTTTGGATTTCCACAGGTCCACTTTTGTGTCATGGTGGGTAAGTCCCATGTCTAAGGACTAGAGTGCAAAATTTTAAGCAATAAGATCTTCAATTCTTCCCTCTTTTAAAGGCTTGGCTA
Source organism: Chamaecyparis obtusa (assembly GCA_027943335.1). Classification (NCBI taxonomy): domain Eukaryota; kingdom Viridiplantae; phylum Streptophyta; class Pinopsida; order Cupressales; family Cupressaceae; genus Chamaecyparis; species Chamaecyparis obtusa. Next base: position 55,293 of record BSBK01013857.1, on the reverse strand, counting down.
CCTCCATAGTCAAGTGACTTGTGTCAGGGTCTCAACCAAGGGTGGTTAGTGTCCTAGACTTCTTAAATTTTCTTTAGGCTAGGCCTGACAACATTGCTTGTGAAAGCATCTTGCCACTAGGAGTACTTAGCTCGGCTCTCTTTCTCTTCCATTCTATAGTGTTGTCAATCTATGACTCTAGACTTGTGATCTTTGATGCAGAGAGTAAATCTTATACAAATAACTTCTTGATAACAGGAGGGGAAGCTTTAGGCTTCAAAGAAAAAGGATTAACCTTCAGAGACAAAACACTGTTCTCTTTTTGAGGAGACCCCAAGTGTTCATTTGTTTCTTCAGTTTTGGAATTGTTATTTTCATCACCAATCTCAAAAATGAGAGGGACTTGTTGGCTAGAAGTGTCACCTATTAGTTCCATGATTTCTCCTTGGGCTTGCTGCTCTAGTTCTGCAGCTCCAATGGGCTCTTCTATCGGCTTGTTAGATTTTTCAACTTCATCTTCTTCAGTTGAACTAATGACAAGAGATGACCCTGCTCCACAAGTCTTCTCAAATGGAATCTCCTTTTCTAGTGGTTGATCATCTCCACCTGCTGGACCCTTTCCTACAATCGAAGTCGGAAAAGAGGAGGATGCAGGAGCACTCACCAGCTTGACTGCAAGATCTTGTTGAGGAGTGGGCTTCCCAAATCTCTTTTTCCTTCCCATCATCCACTAGGCCCACTTGTCAATTCTCTTGATGACCTTGACTGTCAAGGTCTCCAAATCTTCGATGGCTTGACCTTGAATTTTCTTATAGCTCATGATATGGCTTGATCTGGTCCTGGTATGTATCAGTGTACATATTTTCACCATGATCAATGATGCCCTTGATATCAATATTGACTCTGAACAACTTGATTTGTTCAATGGTCAGTCTGGAGTAGAACCTTTCTCAGCTTTCTAACTCATCTTTACAATTAGCCCAATAATCCTCTATCTCGAGAATATGTCTGATCAAAGAGCCGATCTGTTGCTGATCTTTGGAATAACCTACTAGATCAAACTATGGCCTTAGCACCTCATATTTTTCTGTCGTATACCTACCCTCAAATACCTTTACCATGTTCTTAGCATTTGATCTTGATGCATAGCTATAGGCTCCAATGGTAACAGGGAATTCATAGCCTTTCTTCTTAATCCCCGCACTGATTAGGCACTTGCAACATCTTTTGGATCACCTCCATGAGCATGACCATATCATCCAAGTACCATGGCAGCTTCATGGGAAAATCATCAAAACCTGCAAGATGAAGGTATGAGAAACTAGCAAATTGAATAAAGAAGTTCCCAAATTGAGTGATGAATTCCATAGCTTCTAGAGAAAACCTCCACTCTGGACATCCTTGTAATTCTCTACACAACCTCATTGTAAATGAGTCATTAACTCTAATAAACTTAGAGTAGCTATTTTGCAATCTCAAATGGGGGAAGAAATCATAAATTTTTACATCATCTTCATATTCTTCTAGCCTAGGGAGTCTTGGCCATACTTGCAATTTAGCTAACACATATATCAAACAAGAAGACATATAGAAACTGTTGTAATATTTGGCTAGATTCGGGGCATTGGATAGATTTTTACTTACCACTTGAGCCTAGTCTATATAATGGTGATCGGTACATATTACCTAGACCAAGAAGAAGTAATGTTCTATGAAGTTCAATACATCTCTTTCACCTTTAATCCTATGAAGAAGTACTAGGACATCGATGATCTCAGCCTTCAAATCTGTCCAGAAAAGTGTCTTCGGCACTTTTCCCTTCAAGCTTCTGGCCTTTTGAAACCACGAGTCCATGATTTCTTTCTTCTATCTCATCTTCTTCTCATTGTATTCTGATGCTGTGATTGAGAAATTCATGTTAGAGAATTCCACCCACTTTGGGATACAGAGACTATTCTGCACTGACTGTCTATCAATGAAGAGAAGTATTGTGTCATCTAGTAGTAGGATTTTCTTTGTATTTGGGTTGAATCTAGCTATACATTCTCAGATAAGCTCGGGGGCTTGAACTGTAACAAGAAACCTGGCAGCCTCAACCAGACCACTCCTTTTGAGCATCTATGTCATAGGATGGATGTTCTCCACATTCAATCTTCTATGTAGTTTGCCTAGATTATAGAACTTGAGGGATGTATCAGTCAAATTTTTTGATTCTGATGTGATCCCATTCAATCCATCGAAACCCATGAATCTGGTGGCCATAGCTTCTGATTATGCTTTCGACTTACTGTTAAGAGCTTCAAAGGATGCTATGAGAAGATTTGAAAAAATGTGGGAATCAAGAGCGTAATTGAATAAATAGTAATTTTTTCTTGATTGTTTTAATCTTTTATAAACAACTTGCCTTCTTACCGTTACTTTCCATATCTCATGCCACACAAGTGATAGATTTTCAAAAATACCCATTAAAGTTCTAATGTTAAGCTTTGAATTAAATGCACCTTATTAAAAATCTTAAGGAATCAATTTTACCCATTTGTAAGAATTGTAATGGTAACTTAATCTACATAGTAGATTTTTACTTTTCCGCTTCCCATATTACCTTTGTCGGGAAACTCACTTCGAAGGTAGGAACCTAATGGTGAGGAGACTGGAGGAGTGATTTTCTAAAATTTTGTAATTGACCCATCTCTTTATCAATTCTTTCTAAATATCAAAGCGGACTATCTTCATCATACCAGATCATTCAATCCTAGTGACTTCTTGTGTTTATTTCTTCGCAAGCTATCACTTCTCAAAAATTGACCTTCTTAGGTGATTCTCTAATGCAAGAGGAGTTAATAGCCAATTTTCTGAGAGTGGACTCTTATTCATCATCTCATGCTTTTGAGGCCACTTTATCCACTGCAAGAGATCAAACTTACTTCCTTGACTATGGCACTTGACCTTTGGGAGTTCCCGATACACTTTCCATTGTTCTTCAAAAAATAACTTCTGCAGGGTGAACTCCATAAATGGGGAAGTTCATTACGGCTTCTCCGCCAAGTGACTTTTCTAGACATGACCCATTCTCAAACTATGAATCTTGAACCTTGGGCCTATACATGTGCTGGATGATCCTTGTGTTCTCTTCTCATGAAAAATTACCTTCATGGGTCAAAACCCACCGAGGAGAAGGTGATTGTTGATTTCTCGACAAAGAGGACAGATGTAGATTCGAAGCTTCTTTTCATATAAATGCCTTCAGTGGAACTAAAGGGACAAAGTCTTTATCAAATTAGGAACTATAACTTATCCATTCCCAAGATGAAGTAAAAACCACCTAGCTTAAAATTAGAAAAATGGAAGAAGGGGAGGATTCGATAAAGGCTACCTATCCTAGGGAAAATCTGGACTTAGACTCTAATTTTAAAATACCTCAAAATTCAAGACTCAATCTGACACAACGTATCCACTTTGGTTTTCCAGGGTGAAGAAAAAAAGTGGGGAAACAACTAGCTCTATCTAGGGACTTGGATATGTTAATATCTAAGCAAGGAATCCAAATCTCTTATTTTGTATAGCTCAATGAAAAGGTGGCTCACAACAAAACTAAAGCAAAGGAAAGAAAACATGAAAAGGAAAAGTAGAACGAAGGAACCTAGACTAAGGAAAATAGAAACAGGAACTAAACATAACTAATGTACAGCGCAGGGGTTACCTACTTTCAATTCACAACTTGATATAATTTCAAATCTTGACCATTATAGGTCAAGGGTAGCACCTCACCATTTGGATATGCCAATTTGAAGAAATTCCTGTCAAAAGCTTCATGGATGATGAATGGTCCTTTCCATAGCATCTCAAATTTTCCATGCATTCCCTTAGGCTCCCTCCATTTATCCAATAGTAGAACTGAATCTCTGACCATGACTTCCTTGGTCTAGATTTCTTATCAAAGAGATTCTTTACCCACATTTGATGTTCTGTGATGTGATCAACAATCTTCTCTCGTTCTTCTTCAAGTTTATTTAGATATAGAATTCGCTTTTCCAGCCCATCTTTATAAATGCCATCTTCTACCACCATCCTTAACTTTTGGTAGCCAATTCTAGAGGCAAGGGGAAGGCTTGCCTCAACTCCATACCCCAGTTCAAAAGGAGAAATACTAATCACACTTTTTGGAGTAACTCTATTAGCCCAGAGTGCTTCGTGAATTTTCTTATGCCAAGTCCTTTGATTGTCCAATACAAGCTTTCTCACTATGTTCACTAGGTTTTTATTACTTGACTCAGCTTGCCCATTCCCTTGTGGGAAGTAGTTGGACAAATTGCTAGCAGTTATGCCATACTCAAAATAGAAATTAGTAATCTCTACTAAAGAAAAGTAGGTTGCATTATCCATAACTAGTTTAATCAGCACACCGAACCTTACCATGATATTCTCCTTGATGAATTCACACACTACTTCAGAGGTAGTTCTCTTAGTGGCCTTTTCTTCCACCCACTTCATGAAATAGTTAGTTGCAGTAATTATATAAGTGTGAGTGACACTTGATGCAAGATTAATAGGCCTGACAAAATTGAGACCCCATTGCTCGAAAGGACCTTCAATTACCACTGGTTTGAAAGGGAGAGCTACCAGTTGAGGTCACCCTATAAACATTTTATACTTTTCACATTTGGCCACCTAGTGATATACATCTTTGAACATCCCTGGCCAATAATAGCATTGCCTGAAAATTTTAATTGCAGTTACATGGGATGAGAAGTGCCCACCACAAGCTTCATCATGGAACGTTTTTAACAACCTCTCCTGCTGTTGTTTATCAACACACCTAAGAAAGGTTCCATCTACAAATATTTTATATAATGTACCTTCCTAGATGAAATAATTAGTCACTTTCAACCTCAAATCCCTCCTTTGTTTAGCTATCAATCCTTTCGAGAATTCACCATAAGTTAGGAAATATATGACATCTTCAAACCATGGGTCTTGTAGACTCATTGCCAGAACTAGCTATTCTTCTTTGGGCTGGTTATCTTCTTTACTATTGGCCATAGCCTTACATAGCACATTGCCTCACACCAACTTGATAGGCTTGATCTCTATGTCATATTCTTCTAGTTTGACTACCCAAGCTCCTCTATTATTGCATCCCACATCTTGCTGGGTCAATATGCTCTTTACAACAATATCAAGAACAAACACAACTGAATGAGAATGTAAGATATAGAATCTAAAATTATTCAAAGATTTCACCACCAAGAAAGCATGCTTCTTGGTGTGAGAATACATCATCTCATGATATTTCAATGGCATACTCATAAAGGCAATAGGATCCTGGACTCCTCCATTCTCTTGCATAAGGATAGCTAACAATGTATGTTCAAACGCATAACAATAAATCATAAAATCTTTCTTATAGTTTGGGTGGCATAAGATAGGGACACTAGCTATAGTGTCTTTGATATCTTGGAAGGCTCTTTTACTAGGGTCATTCCACTTGAAATTCTCATTACCCTTGATCATGTCCACAATACATTTGGTGATCTCTGAAAAGTAAGGAACAAATCTTCTGAGGAAATTCACTTGACCAAAGAAGGATTTCACTCTAGTCTTACTTATAGGTAAGCTTAGCCTTTAAATATCTTTGACTCATTCTGGATCGATCCTAATACCTTCCTATGATACAATATGACCTAGGATTTTTCCTTCAGTAACACAAAAGATTGACTTCTTAGGATTTAAAGAGATCTCATGCTCTCTACACCTTCATAGTACTCTCTCTAAGTCTTTAATATAATCGTTCCTTTTCTTAGAGAATACAATTAAGTCATCTAGGTATATGACAATAATCTTATCCTTCATATCAGCAAAGGACAAGTCCATACCTCTTTGAAATGTTGTGCCAGCATTGATAAGACCAAATGACATTCTATGGTATGCAAATGTGCCCCAGGAGGTAGTAAATGTAGTCTTATATTGGTCTTTCTCCTCCACCTCAACTTGGTTGTACCTAGAAAATCCATCAAGCATAGACATCATTTCGGCCCCCATGACTCTTTGTAATAAATGATCCATGTTGGGGAGTGCATTGTTGTCCTTCAAGGATGCTTGATTCAAATTTCTAAAGTCTATGCATATCCTTATTTCCCCTCTTTTCTTCCTCATAGGAATGATAGTTTCTATCCATGTAGGGTGGTGGATAGGGTATATGATCCTGGCTTTGAGCATTTTGTCAACTTCTCTTAAGATGGTGTCTGCCACTTTCGGATTGTAGTTTCTTTGTTTCTATCTAAATGAGGTTGTATTAGGTTTTAGGGGAATTTTGTGCTTGAATTATTCTCCCATAAAGATTTTTAGATCCTCATAACTCCAGGTGAAGACATCTTGATATTCTAGAAAAAGCCTTCTAGCTTCCAATTTTTCTTAAGGAGTGCAACACTTCCCTATGTTTATCATTCTGGGATTTGACTCATTCCCAATATTCATTCCTTTATATTCCCTAGTTGAAAAACCTTTCTCTATTTTCTTTTTCTTAATATAAGTGTCATGATGATTGAACAACTTTTCTAATGATACAAAATATGGGGGAATGACATTACCTTGTAATTGAGTCACCCCTGGTTCATCCTTCTTCTATTTCTTGGGATGATCTTGTGAGGGATCATTCAACTTTTCTTTAGGAGGGCTATCATTACCTTCAAGGAAGAGTTGTAGGCTTTTATCATCATCAAATACTTTCCAATCATCAACATTATCAAGTATTGAAGGCCTGTATATTACCTCTACTTGGCATTTCTTCTCTTTGAATTCTGGATGACGTAGTAGCAAAGAAGCAGAGACTGCCAGTGAATCTACTTTGGAATTTAATTCTCTAGGGACATATTCAATTTTGAAGGCATCCAATCCTTCAATCTCGTCCCATACTCTATTCTTGTAACTCTTTAGTCTCTGATTTTTGACAGAGTATTAGCTTTTGATTTGGCACACAATCAGTTCAGCATCACCTCGAGCTTTTAGAATTCTCACACCTTTTTCCTTTGCAACAATTATCCCAAGTAACAATGCTTCATACTTAGTCATGTTATTTGTGTTTTCAAACTCTAGTTTGAAAGCCATAGGTTTAGGTTCACTTGATGGTGGAATTAAGACAACTCTAGCGCCAGATCCAGAAGAAGAGCAACTACCATCAAATTCCAACGTCCAAATTTATGGAGTATTTCCCTTCTCAAAGGCCTCCACTTCTTCTTGTTCACTTTTTGAGTCATAGATAATATCCTGGGTAAACATCATGTAGTTTCCAAATTCCAATTCTTGGTATAGGATATGAGCTTTCTGATCATTAGACTTCAGCATTGTAAACTTTGATTTTTCATTAGGTTCTAGTTTGACTTTCTTATTTCCCATAGGAATAACCGCCTGGGACCAATCTAACTTAATTTCCCCAACCATATCTCTACAAAAACTCCTACTAAGCAATAGCCCATAACTTGCTAGTATATCTACAATGAGGATTGTTAGTAACATCTTCTTTTCAGGGTGGGCCGCTAAGGCTACTTGAGCATCTTTGATTTGGCCAAGCAATGGGACTTGTTTAGCATCCCTAGAATAACACCTACTGTGGAATTTTCCCATGGTAAGGCCTAAGGCTTTGGCCACAGGGGAAGGCATCACATTATCAGAGGCTCTTGAATCTATGATACAATTGCTAAGTTTACAACCATTGATATATAAGGATACATAAAAAGGTTCAGGCTTTTGGCCTGGGAAGGTAGCTAGCATAGTGGTTTCCCTTTCTTCAAATAGTTTCACCAGTGAAGAATCATCTTCATTGGAAGAAGTGACATTATTATTCAATTTAATACTATCCCCCTTTAAGTAATCTATGAATCTTTTCAATTCAGTGGGATTTGACCTTAGATAGTCTATGGGAGAAATTTGGATCTTGGAATTTTCATAGAACTAAATAAAATCAAAGGAAACATTTTCCTTACCTGGCTGTGAGGTTTTCATTTCCCAGTTGTTTTCAATTGTACCTAAAGTAGATGCGTCATTAGTTCTCATTGAAGGAATGACAATGGAAGTTTTATCTTTTTGGCTTTGAGTTAGGACTATGTAGGTGGTGCCACCTATGGTATCATAGCACTCTCTTTGCTCCTTAGAATCAGATTTATACTCAAAAAAAAGATTTACAGAGTCGCCATGCGAGCATGAATCTGGTTCATTGTCTAGTGTCATAGTGTCTAACTCATTGGTAGATAACAAGTACATCGTGAAAGCTATCTCAGGACAACTCTCACCATTATGGTCTATCGTTAAATGAAATATGCACATATTTCCTTTCTTAGGGGGAGCCTCAATTGCAAGCCTCTATTGTGGAGCAAGTAATTGTAATGTCCTTCCATCATTATTCCTACTATTCTGATCTTGAAATGGTCTTTGATATGAACTTTTGAATTTAGGGAGTTGCCTTCTCAGAATGATGATTTCATTAGACATTTTTTGCATCATCTCATTAGTTGATGTAGTACCACTTGAACTAGGGCCCATTTGTATCTCTCTTTTCCACCTATCGGTGGAGATCATGTCATCTTCCAACTCAATCGCTGTTCTCTGAGCAGTATCTAAATTTGCAGGCCAAGCTCTCCTTAAATCATAGTTTATGTCAAGTGGCATGGCACCCATAAATAATATCTTCAAATTCATAGGGGTAGGTCTTTCGACCATGGGAATTCTATTGGAGATTTTGTTGAATTTCATGATGAATTCCCTCATACTTACAGAAGCTTTCTTTTTAATGAAAGTCAATTGCACCAACAAGGCATGTTCATCTTTGACCATTTTAAATCTAGCTTCAAAAGCTGACCTCATAGTAACCCAACTCATAATTGAAGCATCATCCTGATGATAAAACTAATCTACTACTATTTCAACTAGAGTTTCAATAAAAAGTCTGACGACAACATCTTCATGTGCAATACCCAAGATGTGAGTTGCTATGAAGAAAGCTTTGATGTGCTCATCTATAGTCACTTTCCCATCTCTTGAGAATTTAGGGAAGTTCTTTCTAGACCCCGAAGGGAGTGGGTGATATGCCTTGAACTATAACAAACCAGTTGCAAGGGCCCATGGAGCGGCCATGACTATATGCGCAGGATGTTTTGGAAAATTAATAATAGGAGGAGCAACTACTCCGTGCAAATTTAATACCTAACAAGCTATAGGCAATGAAGATTGTACCTTCGAGGGTGAGGGTGGTCTACTCTAGCTTCTTTTATCACCTTTCTGATGAGGTAAGTCTATTATGGGAAAGTCAAGCTCTACGAGTCTATCAAATGTAGAATCTTTTCCACCTTGCCCCTTGGTACTTCTGAGAAACCTTCTTTGATCCAGAGCTTCAAATTAATTGTGTTGTTGAGCTCTGTGTTCCACTCTACATTGGTTTCTTCTCTAAATTACTCTTTCAAGTGCTTCAACTCTCACTTCTTCTTGTTCAAGCACTTGACTCATGTTCCTATAATGGTTTGCATTTCTTTTGTATCTCCAGGTGAAAGTGTTCAAGGATGAGACTATGTCTTCTTGATCATCTTGAAAGCTGAGGTTGGTTTGAAGCATAGGTAACATGTTTTCATGAGGTGTTTCTCTCCCTAGCAGAGTCACCAAAAATCTATTGGTAAAAGGATTATTCTTTCTTAGATTTAACTCTTTGTTTGCCCACAATCCTTTGAGACAATGTGAATATGAATAGTTGGAAAGTTGTTATTCCTTTAACTAACTTCCCTTTGAATTTTAACAAGTACAACTCCCTTATGTGAAAATTATGCAGTGAATTTTGTTTGTTTCTAAATCCTAAAGTGGGTATGTTCTTAACTAGAGAATAGGAGAGGTAACCGAACTAGCCCTCGGTGAGAAACTAACCCAGGTAATAGATTTTATTCCAAACCTTAACCAACTTTGTGATTTCACAGTGCTTATGAATTCACACCAGTGGTAATGCATTAATGAACTCTACTTGAATGAAGGAAATGCAGTAAAACAATATGGATGAATCTAATCTAAAAAGGACATACACATGTTCTCCCAACCCTCAAGCAATACTCTGATTATTATTGATTAGCTGCACTAAAAAAAGAAATAGAACTCCATCTATTTACTAATTTCAATCCAGTTTAAGGAAAACTAAGATTCAAACTTACAAATGCATGGAGCAATAAATGAATGGCACAAAACATATTCCCAATTGACTCTGCAACAAGATTTATTTCACACCAAAATTTAGTCAACCATTTCATTGATTTTCAGAGTATTACATATAGGCTTCAAGAGTTAAGCCATTACAGAATCAACTAAATTGATTCATATTCTATAGAGTCATTAAATGACAAGTGGCCATTTACCACTCATACAATGTGTACCACAAAGAGAAGGGGAGGGAGAAACTATTTTCTCTTTGCTGGCTTCTTTGCCTTCTCCAACTTAGCATTATGAGCTTTGGTGGCCGTGAGGTTTGGAATCATCTTATCAGAATCTGGTATGTACACATTCTTTAATTTGATGACCCAAAGGGCATGATCCTTCTCTATACATTTTATAGTATCCCTTCGGGGCTACGTCTTCATCATGGCTTTGTATATACATTCACCAAGTTGCTGAAGATCTGGTATTTTGTCAAGGTGAGATTGAGATTACTCTGAGAACTGGTCCAAGTATTTAGAGAATGACTTTTGAATGTTGGCTATACCGATCAGACTCTTTCCATCTCTGCTAGCTTGGGACTCAGAATGAAGGCCCGTCAAATATGCAAAGATGTTACCTTTCTCTTTAGTGATTTCCCTAGTTGCCTTCATTCCTGACTCCGCTTTGATTACCATTTCCATTTGGAACTCTACTCGTTGGAGCCATTCAATCAGTGGTTCATCTCCTTTTTATAATATATTGGCTTTGATTACATCTTTGGTCTTCATTGTGACTAACCAGTGTAGTAGCACCATGCATTCTTCAAATCTCAATCTCTCTACTAGGAGAGCTAGCATATGTCCATTAAAAGACTCCTTTTCTACTTCTAGCTATAAAAAGACATTTCCAAGCTGGTTAATAGCTACTAGACCTTCAGACTTGAGTTGTTCGATCCACCTCCTACCAATATGCCTGAAATGTCTATCTTCCTACAACTTAGCAACTATCGCTTGGTTCTCAGCTACAATGGGATCAAATATTTTCATAGAACTGGGTAGGCTTGGTATGGGAGTGACTAATTGCTTGATGAAGTTAGTCATCTCCTTAATCTCTTCCTTGAGCCAAGTCTTTGTAATTTTAAGCTCCTCAAGCTCTTCTTCGATCAAGACATTGCTAGATTTCTACAGGTCCACTTTCATGTCATGGAGGGCGATTCCCATGTCTAAGGACTAGAGTGAAAAATCTAAAATAGTAAGATCTTCAATTCTACCCTCTTTTAAGGGCTTGGCTACCTCCATATTCAAGTGACCTATGTCAAGGTCTCGACCAAGGGTGGTTAGTGTCCTAGACTTCTTAACTTTTCTTTAGGCTAGGCCCGACCGTATTTCTTGTGAAAGCATCTCGCCACTAGGAGTACTTCGCTCAACTCTCTTTCTCTTCTATTCTATAGTGTTTTCAATCCATGAATCTACACTTGTGATCTTTGATGTAGAGAGTAAATCTTCCATGAATAACTTCCTGATAACAGGAGGAGAAGCTTTAGACTTGGAAGCAAAAGGATTAACCTTCAGAGAGGAAACACTCTTCTCTTTTTGAGGAGACCCCAAGTGTTCATCTGTTCCCTTAGTTTCAAAATTGCTACTATCATCACCAATCTCAAAATCGAGAGGGACTTGTTGGATAGGAGTGTCACCTATTAATTCCATGGTTTCTCCTTAGGCTTGCTGTTCTAGTTCCTTGGCTCCAACAGGTTCTTCTATCAACTTGTTGGATTTTTCAATTTCAGCTTCTTCAGTTGAACTGATGATGGGAGATGACCCTACTCCACAAGTCTTCTCCAATGGAATCTCCTTTTCTAGTGGTTGATCATCTCCATCTACTGGTTGAGCTAGACCATTTGCTACAGTCAAAGCTGGCAAAGAGGAGGATGCAGGAGCACTCACTGGCTTGATTGCAGGATCTTGTTGGGGAGTGGGATTCCCATATCTATTTTTCCTTCCCATCATCCACTGGGCCCACTTGTCAGTTCTCTTGATGACCTTGGCTATCAAGGTCTCCAAATCTTCAATGGCTTGACCTTGAATTGGCTTAGAGCTCACAGGATATGGCTTGATCTGGTCCTGGTATGTATCAATGTACATATGTTCACCATCATCAATGATGCCCTCAACATTAGTATTGACTCTGACCAACTTGATTTGTTCAATGGTTAGTTTGGAGTAGAACCTTTCTCGGCTTTCTAACTCATCTTTGTAGTTAGCCCAATAATCCTCAATCTCGAGAATATGCCTAATCATAGAGCTGATCTGTAGCTAATCTTTGGCATAACCTACTAGATCAAACTGTGGCCTCATCACCTCATATTTCTCTGGCTTATACCCTCCCTCAAACACCTTTTACCATGTTCTTTGCATTTGATATTGATGCACAGCTGTAGGCTCCAATGGTAACAAGGAATTCATAGCCTTTATTCTTAATCCCTGCACTGATCAAGTTCACTTGTAACATTTACCAGATCACATCCACAAGCACAACCATATCATTTAGGTACCTTGGCAGCTTCATGGGAAAATCATCAAAACCTGCAAGATGAAGGTATGAGAAACTAGCAAATTGAATAAAGAAGCTTCCAAATTGAGTGATGAATTACATAGCTTCTAGTGAAAACCTCCGCTCTGGACATCCTTGTAATTCTCTGCACAACCTCATTGTAAATGAGTCATTATCTCTAATGAACTTGGAGTAGCTATTTTGCAATCTCAAATGGGGGAAGAAATCATAAATTTTTACATCATCTTCATATTCTTCTAGCCTAGGGAGTCCTGGCCATACTTGCAATGTAGCTAACACATATATCAAACATGAAGACATATAGAAATTGTTCTAATATTTGGTGAGATTTAGGGCATTAGACATATTTTCACTTACCACTTGAGCCCAGTCTATATAATGGTGCTCGGTACATATTACCTGGACCAAGAAGAAGTAATGTTCTATGAAGTTCAATGCATCACTTTTACCTTTAATCCTGTGAAGAAGTACCAGGACATCGATGATCTCAACCTTCAAATCTATCCCAAAAAGCATCTTTGGCACTTTTCCCTTCATGCTTATGGCCTTTTGAAACCATGAGTCCAGGATTTATTTCATCCATCTCATCTTCTTCTCATTGTCTTTTGATGCTGCGATTGAGAAATTCATGTTCGAGAATTTCGCCCGCTCTGGGAAATGGAGACTGTTCTGCACCGACTCTCTATCAATGGAGAGAAGTACTGTGTCATCTGGTAGTAGGATTTTCTTTTTATCTAGGTTGAACCTAGCTATACATTCTCAGATAAGCTCGGGGGTTGAACTGCAATAGGAAACTTGGTGGCCTCAACCAGACCACTCCTTTTGAGCTTCTATGTCATAGGATGGATATTCTCCTCATTCAATCTTCTATGTAGTTTTCCCAGATCGTAGAACCTAAGGGATGTATCAATAAAATTTTGTCATTCTAATGTGATCCCATTCAATCCATCAAAATGCATGAATCTAGTGGCCATAGCTTCTGATTATGCTTTTGACTTACTATTAAGAGCTTCAAAGGATGTTGTGAGAAGATTTGAAAAATTGTGGGAATCAAGAGCATAATTGAATGAACAGTAATTTTTGCTTGATTGTTTTAATCTTTTATAAATATCTTGCCTTCTTATCGTTACTTTCAATATCTCATGCCACATAAGTGATAGATTTTCAAAAATACCTATTAAAGTTCTAACGTTAAGATCTGAATTAAATGCACCTTATTAATAGTCTTAAGGAATCACTTTTATCCATTTGTAAGAATTGTAACGATAACTTAATTTGTGCAATGGATTTTTAGTTTTTCGCTTCCCATATTGCCTTTGTTGGGAAACTCACTTCAGAGGTAGGAACCCAATGGTTAGGAGACTGGAGGAATGATTTTCCAAAATTCTACAATTGACCCATCTCTTTATCAATTCTTTCTAAATCTCAAAGTAGACTATCTTCATCATACTAGATCATTCAATCCTAGTGACTTCTTGTATTTATTTCTTCGCAAGCTGTCACTTCTCAAAAAATGACCTTCTCAGGTGATTCTCTGATGCGGGATGAGTTAACAGCCAATTCTCTGAGAGTGGAGTCTTATTCATCATCTCATGCTTTTGAGGCCACTTTATCTACTATAGGGGCTCAAACTTACTTCCTTGACTGTGACGCTTCACCTTTGGGAGTTCCTGGTACACTTTCCACTATTCTTCAAAAAATAACTTCTATAGGGTGAACTCTACAAATGGGGAAGTTCATTATGACTTTTCCACCAAGTGACTTTAAAGGACTTGACCTATTCTCAAACTATGAATCTTGAACCTCAGGCCTGTATATGTGCTGGATGATCCCCATGTTCTCTTCTCGCAAAAAATTACCTTCATGGGTTGGAACCCACCGAGGAGAAGGTGATTGCTGATTTATTGACAAAGAGGAGAGATGTAGATTCAAAGCTTCTTTTCATATAAATACCTTTAGTGGAACTAAAGGAACAAAGTCTTTATCGAATTGGGAACTATAACTTATCCTTTTCCCAAGATGAAGTCAAAACCACCCTGCTTAAAATCAGAAAAAGGGAAGAAGGGGAGGATTCAATAAAGACTACCTATCTTGGGGAAAATATGGACTTAGACTCCAATTTTAAAATACCTCAAAATTCAAGAGTCAATCTAACACAAGGTATCCAGTTTGGTTTTCTAGGGTGAAGAACAAAAGTGGGGCAACAGAGTGTTAGTGGTAAATCCTCAGTTTCACCTAAAATAGGAGACTCAAAGTGGAGTAAGTAGATATGGTGTGTTGACTAATAAAATTGATGAGTGGTTGAGTCAATGTTATTAGTTCCATCTAACATTAAAAATCTGGAGTAAGCAAAGAGAGTTCACTCAATCAAGACTTTGGGTGGGTGAGGAAGGGGTAAATATTTGAAATCTTCCCAAAATCTAAAAATATTTAAGAAAAACTACACTAAAGTTAAATTTAAATTTAAATATTAAATAATAATATTAGATTAGTATCTTTATATTTAAAAAATATGTAAAATATGTGAGATATCATTCGGAGAAGATATTTAATAAATATATCGAATAAAATATTGTATCATCTTAAAATGGAAGCACTTCCATGTTAAGACCATTTAGCCCTTCGAGTAGGTGGTTTGGGGTCATGTCAAGTGCCTTGAATTGGTCTTTGCATGGATCTAGCTTTTTCCCCCTATTCTACTTCTCTCTCCACCCATTTCCATCCTTTTTCTTGTACCTGGTCCTAAGAATTTGAAATCTATCACTTTAGGGTCAAAGTTGACCTCCTAGGTCAAAGTCAACCTCACCCCTAACCTAGGGTGGAGTTGACCTCACCCCTAACCTAGGGCAGATTCAACCTTGACTCTGACCTAGGGTGGAGTTGACCTCACCCATGACCCTAGGTCCAATTTTCAAAATCTAGAGGTTTCAGGATATTGGGCTTCAGAAAGGTTTGTTTTCCCACTTCTAGGTCAGCCATTTTGGGTTTCAAAATGGTAAATCCTTAAATTACATTTAATATGGGCCCATTTCTAGGGGTTAAGGTTAATTGAGATTTAATTCCCCAATGTCAGCCTTCTCTAGAGGATTGTGCCCTAGATCACTATAAAAGGAGGCCTTCCTCTCTCATTTTCACATCCATTATTCACCAAGCAATTTCATGATCTAGGAGCTCTAAAGGAGATATTCACAAGCCATCAATTTCTCTCTCAAGAAAGATCAAGCATCCATTCAAGCATTCAAGTGCTCTTCTCCTTTCAAGTTCTCCATTGAAGATCAAGGATTCAAGCATTTAAGCCTTTGAAGGGATTTGGTTCAAGCATGCAAGATTCATCATTCAAATCCTAGATCTAGCCATCATGGTGGTGTGATCTTCCTTCAAGATCCTTCAATTCATCTTCAAGATCCATTCATCCTTCCCTCAAAGTGGATTCCAAGCATACAAACATGGAGGTTTAGATTTACATTTGTTGATGTTATGTTCAAGCTTTCATATTAACATACTTGATTACATTTCAAATACAATTGCATACCTATTGAATGTCATAGCTTCATTGTTAGATCTACTACTACTTTCGTGCATTCTCCATTTCAATTTCAATATTAAGATTGATTCCAAACCAAGGTTTTACCAAGGTAAATCCCCCTAAACAAACAACAAAACCATTTTTATTGCAAGTATAGGTGCAGAACTACAGATCTGAGCCTAGATTTGGATACCCTTTTCAGTGAACTTCTAAGATCTGTGAACAAAGTCAAAGTTGACCTTTAGAATAAAAATGTAGCCTTTGACCTTTTATCGGGGTCAACGACTACCTACTGTCAGAAAGATAAAAGTTTTCTGGGTTTTCTTCATCTTGGTATTTCCAGTCTGAAACAAGTTGCAGAATCACCTGAAACTACACACAAACATCAGAAATCAAACTTTTCTAGATCTGCCCTATTTTGAGGTTAGTATTTCCTTTCCAATTATTTTAGATTTCAAGCATATCATCCTTATAGGGAAATATAATGTTTTCTTCCTCTTTCATATTCTCCATAGATTGATTCAATTGTGCATTAACCTTTTGGTTGATCAATTTGGATCTCTCCTTTGGGAATTTGGATTTAGAAGTAGATCTCATATTTCCCCCATACATTTTAGCATGGATACTATTTCATCCTATTCATTTTGGTGAACCGGACATACTTACTCTCCTTTCTTTTGTGGAATTAGATTCCCTATTGTGTTAGATTTGTGGTTAATCTTTTCTTGCATTAAGATTAGGTTTATTTATGCACTTGCATTTATATCTCAAAAATACAAAAAAAATTGCAAAATCCCTTTAAAAATACAAAAATATTTTCATTTTTCATGCTTGTAGTGTTACTTTGTGGTCAACATGTATGATTTTTGCTTCAATACTTTGATTGTCATGCCCAAAATTAGGGCAAAACACACACAACAATTTTTTTTTAAGATACTAACTACAAGGCCACATACTGAAACATGAGAACAAAACAACCAATGCACCCATCTTACAAGGGGATTCGGGCTATGCACTGGCTTGCCGACATCCCCACTACATCAAGTGCACTAAGCCAAAGAAACCACTAACTAGGGCTAGACATTAAGGGACTATGAGGGAGGAATTCCAAAATCCAATCACTCTAAAGCTAAGGCAATAACACTTGATTAAAGAATTATTTAATTAATAATAAAATTTTCTAATTTAATTTAAAAGAATTAATTATAGCATGTAGTATATTTAAAACACTATAAACAATCATAATTATTAATTATTAGGGTTTTTCATCATACTGTTACCACAATTTTCCTATTCTATACAAATTTGGCCAAAATCTATCCTCAGGTCCCTGTTTTAACCCTGCCAAGCATCCCTGAAAATTTCATGGCTTCATATCCTACCCTTTGGTCTACAGGTCAAAAAAAAAAAATTCATAAAACTAGCCATTGTAAGAAAAAAACCCAAAAAACCCCTTTGGACTATTATATTTCTTCATTACCTTTTTGGCCACTTAAAACTTTCATTCTACATGTGCGCAATTAAATCCTTCAGTCGCCAAATCTCTTATTCCTAGTAGTCTTAACCCTAACACTTAGTGATCTGGCGAGCAGTTACCTTTTGAGTTGGTAGTCTCTGCTTAGCAGCTAAAGTCAAGAAAGGAGATCTACGGTCAGCATATGATCTCATAGAATCTTCTGACCCTATGAGATCATGTGACAACCATCTGATGTGAATCAAGGTTGCAGTGGGATCATGTTAGGGATCTACAGATGCATCAGAAGAACTAAGATCTACGATGGTCATATGATCTCATAGAATCTTTTGACCCTATGAGATCATGTGACAACTATCCGATGAGAATCTCAGTGGGTCATGGGTCTGATGTGCTTCCTGGCGCTGACATACTTGCATTTGGTTGGTTGTTGTGTGATGATGGGGATTCATCAGCAAATTTGATGTGTCAGTGGGGTCCCAGTGGAAAGGAGATATACAGTTGGTGTATGATCTCATAGAATCTTCTGACCCTATGAGATCATGCGACAACTGTCCAATGTGAATCAAGGTTGCATTGGGTCCATTGTCAAAGGTCTGCCGAGGTGTTTGCTAATGTGGTGGTCAGGGCGAATGGATGATTTCCAAGTGGTGGATGGGCCCAGGGTTAGTAAGATATTTTGCGAGTCAGTGACTAAGGGTTTTTCTTTTTGGTCACTGGACTTAACCGGGGTCAGTTCAAACAATTAGCGATTCTGCGACCAAAGGAAAAAAGGAAGCCTGAGGTTAACTTGAGATTAATTCTATATTCAATGTGGTGCCCAAGTAAATAAAAGGATCTGACAGTCATGTTTTAAAGTAAGGTTGAGATTTAAACAATGGTCATCGATGGAAGAAAAGTATGGTACCACTTGCTAGTCGTTAATATTTAAATTCAAATATATTTCTCTGCAAGGTTTTTTGCCAGGGTTTTGATCTAGTGATTGATTGTGACAGAATGGGTAGATAAAATTGATCTTCTCAGGATAGTTGTAGTTGGAAAAAATGATGTGAAGACCTGTGCAGCCATCATAGGTCATTTCTTGCTTCCTGAGAGTACCAACTTGAGCATTCATGGCGGGTTTGAGTTGCAGAAGGGTAGTATGATCAAGTCGGTTGTGTATGCAGGTGGACTCAGTAAGGAGATGTACATGCAAGGATATAGACATATCTGATCAGCTAGGATATTTTCAGAATTACATAATGTAATTATGCTAAAAGGAAATTAGGGTTTGATTATTATATGTAGAATTATGTAACCCTAATAAGGTTTTGGCTTCAGCTTGTGTGCCAAAGGGAGATGTATATAGTTAATTTTAGGAGCTTTAGAGCTTAGAGTTCACATTTTGTAAAGAAGAAAGTCTCTTTCTTGGAAAGCTATTCATGGAATTTCTTCCTACCCTTTGGTTTTCCACATTCTATAATCTCCCATTGATTATCCAAACATTGCAGAGGTATTTTGTGACAATCCTTCATGTCCCTATACTTCCTTGTCTGAATCATCTCTTAATGAATTGAAGTATATGTCTGCTTTCAATGATAACTTAGGGTTCCTGATCCCTCTTACATTCTGTAATTGTGTGTGTTATTGTGTTTGATCTAATTTAGATGTTTTTGTGGGTATACTTCAGTCCCCTAACAGTCTTGTCTCAATCCTACACTGAGTTGCAAAAGTGAATGTTTGTTTGCAGGTCATAAGTTGTGTCTTATGTTTAGACCCTCCTATGAAACACTTATGCAAGCCTATTCAGTAAGTTGTGACCTACTAGACCTAAGCCTTTCATTGGTTCTATCCCTCTATGCTACAATTTATACCCTAATTTTGGTGTATCACCTAGTAGGTAGTTTTCTTTCAGTCATTTCCCTTTCCAAGTATTCCTTCTATCCCTTTCCCTCAAAAGTTTTACTTCTCATGTCCAGAAGAAAATTAAGGTGATTATCCAAGAGGAACCAGCCACACTTGGAGATGATTCCCATGTTATACTAAGTTATCAAGACTACAAGAGCTTGAAACAAGGGTGCAAACTTAGTGTATAACAATTCTGGCATGCCCGGTGGGACAAAAGATCAGATTGAAGTCCAAAGGTGCTCCTGTTGGTTCATCTACAAAAAGATTAAAGAAGTTAAATACACAAGGACTATCAATACAGGCTTAAGCTCAAGTATACCCCACCTTGGTGCCAGTGTATAACAATTCTGGCACACCCGGTGGGACCAAAAGTTTAGATTTACATTCAAGATATGTTATCTCTGATATGCTGATAATGTACTACAGACCTAGAAGAGGTCATTTTTCTACATATCTAGCGACTCTGGAAAGTCTTCTGGTTTCAAAGATGAAGTGCTATTATGTTTCAAATCTTTCATATTCAGTTTCCAGCTAATTGCATGAGTAGACATGTCAAGTTATTATGGATAATCAAGTTACCCACCATCCTATTATGAGGGTAATGCATAATGGGCTAGTTATCAGCCTTATCAAAGCCACCTAAAGCCTCTTTTTATCCCAAGCTTCCATGCAATATAAGGCTGTCATTATATCAAGCATGCTCCAAATGACTTTCCCCTTGTGCAAGATTATGAAAGGGCCCTCCACCAAGATGGATCATGGGCACGATAAAAAATGCAAAGCCAACTCCCCTATCATGCTTACCACCCACCCACCCCTTCTTAGCCTAATTGGCAATAGACTCAGAGCTTAGACTTCATAAAAGAGCAAGAAAAGACCAAAAATCTATTGCTTGATTTGATTAAGAAAGTGTCTAAGATCAAGGAGCAGTAGGAGCTAGAGGCTCAAGGTTATGGACAAGGGTTAGTTCCCTACCAAGTGGCAGTGGCTCTTGTTGATGAGCAATAGATTAAAAAATTTCAAGAAGAGATTAGACACCGAGCTGATATTGAGATAGCAAGGTTGAGATCACAAATTTCTCAACAAGAGGCTCTTAGATCTAAAATTCCAAGCTGGAGGACCCATTTTCCTCAAGAGCCTACACATGAAGAGCCTACAAAGCCTTCATTTCCATGCTTCAAGATAGGTATGCCTTCTATGTCTCCCTCTGAGCCCCCTCAATTTCACATCCCAAGTTTTAAGGAAAAAAATTCCTTCCAAGAGCCTATACTTGAGATTCAGTCTACCACTCTGCAAGAGCAGCCTGTTCAAGAAAAAAATTTATCCCAAGAGGCCCCTCTAGTCTCTTAGGATGATGAAGTGTTGTGGATACCCCAATGGACTCTACCTCCTAGCTTTCAGATGCTAGATCTTTTCAAAGATACTAGTCTAGTGTCTAAGCAAGGACCTTTGGTAAATGAGCTCTCATTTGAAGAGGAGGAGAGAAAATCTAAGGTATCAATGCAGAGTGATGACTATGGTGAAGTGGGCCAATGGGGTGAGGAGATGGAGATTGATGCTCAACCTAAACTTTTGGTTGATTGGTTCAAAGAGCTTCCCCTCTTTGTTGATGGTGAAGAAGAGGCCATGCCATTACCTATGGCTAAAGGTCAATCAGAACAAAGGGTCCACCATCAACAAGAGGTTGATATAGAGGGGGATGCTATGCTTTTATTTGATAAGCTACCTAGTTTTGTTGAACAAGATGATAAAGATATGATCATAGCCACCTCTATGAAGTTGTAGCAGCTAGAAGAGATTGATCTTAAGGATATGCTGATTCATGAGCTTGATCTCATCTTTGAGGAGGAGACTTCCCAATGTATAGAGGATGACCAAAGCCTTGGGGAGGATTGTTTGGAGCACATCATAGGAGGCTTGTGTATGGAGCCTAATTGTAGAGAGCTAGTCATTCCTGGGGATCTTTAGGATATTGACAACTTTGATGAGCTCTTGGCCTATTTAAAAGAGGAGGATGATAGTCCCCTATCCACAGATGATGAGTTGACATGGCTATCCATGATGGAGGGCAACCATGAAGATAAAGAAGAAGCCATCAAGGAAAGTCTTGTGTTTAGACTTTCAAGAGGCTTCCCCATCAGATACTTGGAACAGAAGGACTTTACCGAGGCCCCTCCATATGATTAATTAGAGGAAGGTAAACTTGATCCTATTTTTGTAGAGGCAGTTAATAATTATTTGAAAAAAATTTGTGTGCCTCATATCTTTGTAGCTATCCTCATGGGTTCGATGCAAAATATCCTAATAAGGAAAGGTAGCTATTTTTCACAACCAGTGAGTGGTTTTGTTTGGCTAGGTTTTTGTAGCTAGTTAGTTTAGGATAGGTTAGGTTTTCCTACTTTCTGTCCCTATTTTCTAGCTTAGTTCCCTATTTTTGAAGAAGTGTTCAAGCACAATTTTGTTCCAGGTTTCTCTGTTAAAGTTTTGTGTTCTTGAGAGTTGACCCCATGCCTAATGGATATGTCAAGGCCATTGATCCAATGTCTAGCAGGCTGACATCTAGCAGAAATCACCAAAATGTTACCACAATTTTCCTATTCTATACAAATTTGGCCAAAATCTATCCCCAAGTCCCTATTTTAACCCTACCAAGCATCCCTAAAAATTTCATGGCTTCATATCCTACCCTCTAGTTTGCAGGTCAAAAAAAAAACTTCATAAAACTAGCCATTGTAAGAAAAAAACCCAAAAAACCCCTTTGGCCTATTATATTTCTTCATTACCTTTTCGACCACTTAAAACTTTGATTTTGCATGTGTGTAATTAAATCCTTTAGTCACCAAATCTCCTATTCCTGGCAGTCTTAACCCTAACACTTAGTGATCTGGTGAGTGGTTACCTTTTGAGTTGGTGGTCTTTGCTTAGTGGCTAAAGTCAAGAAAGGAGATCTACGATCGACGTATGATCTCATAGAATCTTTTGACCCTATGAGATCATGTGACAACCATCTGATGTGAATCAAGGTTAGTGAGACCGTGTCAGGGATCTGCAGATGTGTCAAAAGAAGTAAGATCTATGGTGGTCATATGATCTCATAGAATCTTTTGATCCTATGAGATCATGCGACAACTGTCTGATGAGAATCTCAGTGGGTCATGGGTCCGATGTGCTACCTGACACTGACATGCTTGTATTCAGTTGGTTGTTGTGTGATGACAAGGATTCATTGGTGGATCTGATGTGTCAATGGGGTCCCAGTGGAAAGGAGATCTATGGTCGGCATATGATCTCATGGAATTTTCTAACTCTATGAGATCATGTGACAACCGTCCAATGTGAATCAAGGTTGCAGTGGGTCTGTTGTCAGAGGTCTGCCAAGGTGTTTGCTGACGAGGTAGTCAAGGTGAATGGATGATTGCCAAGTGGTAGATGGGCCCAGGGTTAGTAAGATATTCTTCAAGTCAAGGACTAAGGGTTTTTCTTTTGGTCACTGGACTTAACCAGGGTCAGTTCAAACAATTAGCGGTTCTACAACCGAAGGGAAAAAGGAAGCCTGAGGTTAACTTGAGGTTAACTCTACAGTCAACGCGGTGCCTGATTAAATAAAAGGATCTGATGGTCACATTTTAAAGTAAGGTTGATATTTAAACAATGACTTTCAATGGAAGAAAAGTATGGCACCACTTGCTAGCCAGTAATATTTAAATTCAAATATATTTCTCTGTAGGGTTTTTTGCTAGGGTTTTGATCTAGTG
The DNA here is from genome assembly GCA_027943335.1 of Chamaecyparis obtusa. Lineage (NCBI taxonomy): Eukaryota > Viridiplantae > Streptophyta > Pinopsida > Cupressales > Cupressaceae > Chamaecyparis > Chamaecyparis obtusa. The sequence goes on along the minus strand of BSBK01013857.1, from coordinate 31,940 downwards.
ATCGATTGTGACAGAATGGGTAGATAAAATTGATGTTCTCAAGATAGTTGCAGTTGGAAAAAATGATGTGAAGACCTCCATTGCCATCACAGGTCATTTCTTTCTTCCTAAGAGTACCAACTTGAGCATTCATGGTGGGTTTGAGTTGCAGAAGGGTAGTTGGATCAAGTCGGTTGTGTCTGCAAGTGGACTCAATAAGGAGATGTACATGTAAGGATATAGACATATCTGATTAGCTAGGATATTTTTAGAATTACATAATGTAATTGTGCTAAAAGGTAGTTAGGGTTTGATTATTATATGTAGAATTATGTAACCCTAATTAGGTTTTGACTCTGTTCTATGTGCCAAAGGGAGATGTATATAGTTAATTTTTGGAGCTTTAGAGCTCAGAGTTCACATTTTGTAAAGAAGAAAGTCTCTTTCTTGGAAAGCTATCCATGGCATTTCTTCCTACCCTCTAGTTTTCCACATTTTGTAATCTCCCATTGATTATCCAAACATTGCAGAGGTATTTTGTGACAATCCTTCATGTTCCTATACTTCCTTGTTTGAATCATCTCTTAATTAATTAAAGTATATGTATGCTTTTAGTGATAACTTAGGGTTCCTGATCCCTCTTACTTTTTGTAATTGTGTGTGTTATTGTGTTTGATCTGATTTAGATGTTTTTGTGGGTATACGTCAGCCCCCTAACAATCTTGTCTCAATCCTACACCGAGTTGCAGAAGTGAATGTTTGTTTGCAGGTCATAAGTTGTGTCTTATGTTCAGACCCTCCTATGAAACACTTATGCAAGCCTATTCAGTAAGTTGTGACCTACTAGACCTAAGCCTTTCATTGGTTCTATCCCTCTATGCTGCAATTCATACCTAATTTTGGTGTATCACCTAGTATGTAGTTTTCTTTCAGTCATTTCCCTTTCCAAGTATTCCTTCTATCCCTTTCCCTCAAAAGTTTTACTTCTCATGTCTAGAAGAAAATTAAGGTGATTATCCAAGAGGAACCAGCCTAGAACTTGGAGGTCTCATCTCAGTTAGCACAGGTCCCACACCTGGAGATGATTCCCATGTTATACTAAGTTATCAAGACTATGAGAGCTTGAAACAAGGGTGAAAACTTAGTGTATAACACATACCTAGGTCCCCCTAGGATTTATAGATTAATCAACCCTCTAAAAATTAATAGCCACGAGAAAACATAAATATGATAAATTAATAAGGGGCCAATAAATTAATAATTAAACTAATTAAAATGAAGTTACATTGATAAAGGTTCATTAACACAAGCTCAATTAAATTGAAATAAAATATCAAAAAGGATCTAAATTCTACTCACTAAATTAATCAAGAAATAAAATAACTAAATAAACTCTTAACCCAAGATCATATCAAATCCTGGATTAATAGGGAGACTATAAAAATCAAAAGACAATAATAATGCAAGAATTACATAATTAAAGGAATTAAAGGATAAGATTAAAATCCACATAAATAAAAAGATAAATCCACTTCCTTCATTAGTGCGATTATATTCAATAAATTAAATAAAGCAAAAAGAATAGCCATGCTAAAACAAAACAACCAAACACTAAACAAGATTAGGGTTTGGGCCAAAATAAAACATGGCTCAATACCCAAACCTCTAGCTTACTTCATTCACATTCTCTGTATTGTCTCAGGTTTTTCAGGTTGTCCAGAACACATAGCAAGAGTATGCCAAGAGAATATACATTCAAGTATACTAGGATGCATATATACACACTCAGTGTGTGTATATGCCTCTATATATACTGGGTATATATTCTCAATAAGGGTATCTACCCTAGAAGAGAAAACCTATAGATCGATATCAACACAGACAGAAGGTAAAAATATCATTGGGTTTCCATTGCATGTATCACTAGCTTACATTAGGTCAAGATTATTCTATGTTTGACAGGAAAGAGCTTCGTCATAGTTTCAAATGAATAAGTTTGCTAGAAGCTTGATAGATGATAGGTAGAAGTTTACAGGTGAAATCCAGATTTGGTTTAAGTGTAAGCCCAATAGAAAATTACTAGCCTTCAAATCCAGCATTCAAAATCCCTTTATCTTCTTGAAGGTTTACTAGATCTAAATGTTCATGCTAAAGTTTGTATTAATAAGTACTACATATGTTCCAATTAAATAATAGATTAACATGCTTAAAAAAAATACTTTAAACACTATTATTAAGTTATAAGGAGAAATTATTGAAACTTTAGTTTTAGACTTTCGTGCAAATTTAGCTAAACAATTTTAATAGAAATGAAAATACATTCATATTTTTTTAAAACTTTAGTGTATCTCATAAAATATCGGGAGAGTAAACCTAATGCAAATGAAATCATGTTAAAATATCTTAATGCCATCTATTGAATGCATGAAAACAAATTTTAATACAAACAAACAAAAATAAAAAGGAATTGGGGGATTTCCACAACTCCCAGACCACTACAGCAGTGGTCTTGCCATTGCCTAGAGGCATCACTGCCGGCAACAATGGCAAGGCCACTACAGTAGTGGCTAGTCGCTGGTGGCAGTGGCTTGGCCACTGATCATCATAGCTAGGTCACCGCGGCAGTGCTGCCACAAAACTCCCAGCTCAGCCCTACTAGGGCATCAGACATGTGTCAATTTTATCTGTTGTGATGGGAATAAAACAAGGGTTTTGCATTGGATGGATTTAGTTCATCATTTCATTGTTAAGAAATTAGGGTATTTTCATTGGATAACTTTCGTTTACTATTTTAATACTACAGTAAGGTTCGATTAATAATGACTGTAATGTATTAATATATATATGTCTGAACACACACACACACACACACACACACACACACACACACACACACACACACACACACACACACACACACACACACATATATATATATATATATATATATATATATATATATATATATTAATATGATTACCAATACTAAACTAAAAGGAAGTATTAATTCATAAATATATTTATAGAAAAATATATATAAATATATACATTACAATATTTGTTAAAATGAAACATGGAAGGGTATGAACAAAACCAAGAGCATATTATATATATAAATATTTACATGGTTATAAATTCAGAGTTATATTATCATATAGATAATTATATATCTACAACAAAACATAAAATTATAAAGCCACATCATCTACTCTTTAATAAAAAAATAATTTATCTCATGACTTATAAATAAAGCTACATACATACATAATCTGTATTAAATCAACCCCCATTTTTTTTTATACACAATATATTATGAGATTCACTCTAGTTAAAATAGAAACTGGCAATTAGATAGAGATTTTGAATCTATTATTTCCAAGACAAGCAACAATATTAATGAACATTTATTCTATTTGAAAACTTTTCATATTTTGAAAATAAAACTCTTTTTTTTTTTAACAAACTTAAACAAATATGTATATAAAATTTTGATAAAAAAAAATGAATTCATAGTATAAGGACATCTTTTCTATTAACACCTTGCATGTAGGGAACCAGAACATTTACACTTCTAACGTTTCTTTTCTTCATAAAGGAAGTACATTACATCACTCTCACATTCATCTCAGCACAAGAATAGAGGAATAATAATCTAATTAACTTTTACAAGCATTACAGATGCTAGGCTCTTCAACATAGACCTTTTGAAAAAGAAACAACTTTCATCAAGGCATCAAGCCAAGCAACCTAAAATATCATGAAGGAGGTACATCCGCAATTCTCAGTTGACCCCAAGAAAACTAGCAAGATCTTCCATTTAGAAATCTGCAAAAACAAAACCAATGGACCATGGAGGCTCACCTCCCAACCTAGGCCATATTCATGGCCACCCCCGAACTAGGGGAAACAAAGATGGATATGGGGTTTACATGCATTCAACAAGCACACAATCAAACAGAAACTAGCTATATGCACCCAAAAATGGTCGCCTAGACTTTGGGCCCCATTTATTTGATTTATCATCCATGAATCAGTTTTATCAATAATCAATATTTTCAACATTATCAATTTCCTAATCAAATCTTAATTTCAATCATATATTAGATTTTTATCCTATGGGCTAACCATTTTATCCTAATTTTTTATTTATTTAAAAGGAATATTTCCTCTGCTTTTATTAAATAAAAAAGCCCCACCTTTTCCTCTTATCCTAAGTTGCACAAATAAAGCATTATTGTTATTTTATAAAAAGGGAAAAAACATTTTTTTGTCTCATATGGACACAAAAGTCAACTCCTATTTTCCTATTGGAGGATATTTGTGCACAAGGATCAAGCTTCCATTTTTCTCCACCGTTGATTAAGTCTTTTGCCTCTTAATCTCAATGGTCCATTTCATCTCACTTCTTATAAAAGGAGAGCTCTCTTCCTCATTTGCATATCCATCTCTTTTATGCTAATGTTATGCTCCAGATTTTCTAGGTTATTTGGAGCTTATTGAAGACATTCTACATCAAGCTTTGAAGACTTGATTTTCATTGTTGCATCTCATTTACTTGCATATTTCATTTGTTTAGTTGCATAATCATGGCATATTAGCTTAGTTTCCTTTTATGCAATAGATTAGCTTCACATAGCTTAGTTAGGGGATTTGTAATCCATTGCTATTTCCTTTCATAGTTGCATTGTACTTTCATTTTGGTAGATTAATCTTGCATATTCATATTAGTTTTCATTGCATTTGCATACTTTGATTCAATTTGGGGATATTGGCATTCTTTCCCTTGTCTTTGGATTTGAATCTCTCATTGTGTGGTTGACTAGCAAGGTCACAAGTTTGTAGCTCTAGCTGAGAGCAATTTTATCATAGTCCCTTGCAACTCTATGCATAAAGAGCTATGAACCACTTTGTGAGGCCTCATTGTTGAGCAACCTTGCATGTAATGGTTCATAGAAGTGTGGTCACTTTTACACCATACATTTCTGGCACCCACCTTGGGGTAGAGTAGATAGACTTTGTGCTTTAGTTTATTGCATTTTCATCATTTTTCAGATTAAATTTTGGATATTTTGCATTCTATGGTTTTTTGTCTTAGAGTATCGTGCGACACTTCTTAGGTATATCACATGATAGACCTTATAATATGGATGTGACACTTCACACAAAGGAAGAATCACCTGCCAGTATTAAGGTCTGTCACCTGGCATCGTGCTAAGTATCGCCCACATGTTCTGCAGTGTATCGCCCAAACTGAGGTATATCACCCGGGTACAGGAAACTATGTCGCGTGATTTTGGTGAAGTCTGAGGTATATCGCCTGATCTGGCAGAGAGTTGCAATTTGAGTTTTATTATTTTAATCTAATCATATTTAGTTTGTTGGTTTACTTTATTGCATTTAGATAGGTCTAACCTGAATTTCTTAGTTTATATTAGTCAGTTTTTTGCATCATTTCCATTTAGATTTTGGATTTCCCTAACCATAATTGTCTAACAAGTTGTGGTTGTAGGGGCTTTTCTTGAAGGAGATTGCCATAAATTGCATACTAAAGGGCTACTAATGGTTTTTTCAGGGCTGCCCAAAGCATAATAAAAAATAAAAAGAAATTTTTTTCAAGTGTTTGTGATTTATTTCCTTTCAAGTGTGGCATCTACTAATTGTTTTAGGAATCTTAATACTTTGTGGAAGATATTTTGAGGTGGTAGGAGAAGTATGCTCTTCACCTTTAGGTGAACTAGAAAATATTGACCCATCTTAAGGTTTTGGAAGCAAGGGGGTAATTGATTTTCTTAGTGTGTTTGGGAGAAGTTTTTGAGATAGGGGAGTATGCTCTTCACCCTTGTGGTGAACCAAAAACCTTGAACTTCAAAAATCATCCATTCTTTGTTTAGTTTAGGATCTTTTAGCGGGCCTGCTCTTGAGCAATCAAGAGGAATGACCCAAGTGGGGACAAGCCTTTTGCCGGCTATTCCAACTCACTATAATCTCAAGGCTACCTCAGACACTAAAAAACTTGGTAGATATAACACTTGTCTTTGCTTGATGTTAGTAGCTCATGGGATTGTGACCATGGGGAAAGCATTGAGAAAGAATGCTTAAGGTACTCTTGAGGCCATGAGGTCTGAGTCCTCTATGAGGAGCAAGAGGGGTGTTATGAATGGAAGCCCTTACTAAGAACCATAGGTCAGAGGCCACCTATTTTAACCACTTATCTTCTTAGTGCAAGGATTGATCCAAGTGGACTAACCTGGATCACCCCAAGATACTCACCATATGTGTCCCTTTGGTTGTGTTCTTTGACACTTTCACAACAAAGCCAATATCTCTTGTGGGCAACCACTTGGTGTGAGGCAAGGGGACATCAAGTTGTGGGCTAAGTTGGTAAGTATTGAGCCTTGTCCTGTAGGTAGATATTGTTTGAATTGTCTTCAATTGTGTGATACCAGTGTAAACGTTCTCAACATACAAACAATCGGTGGCTTCCATAGGGTGCAATTTTATTTTTGATATCACAAGTGTTTATCTTGGCGAGGTTGTTTTTTCCCTTATTTCAACTATTTGAAGACATGTTTGATCACCTACTATTTTCAAACCTATCCAATTGTTGTTAAATTTGTGATTGAAATCAGACATTTTTACCCTCAGATTTGGAAACTTGAAATCAGACCTTAAAAACTTGAAATTTTGCACACATTTGGTCAAAAATTGCATCAGTATCACCTGCTTAAGAAGAAATATCGCGCGATAGTTCACCTAGAACTATATCGTCTAATAGTTGTTAAGTCTATCACCTAGTAGTATTGAGGTATATCGCTTGGTATTGTTTGAAGTTTCACCCGGTCCTAGGTGTATTGCCCAGCCTGCCTGGAGTCTGTCACCTGGAAGTTTTCAGCAGTATTTTTAGTTTCAGTCATTAAGTTTCTTTTAGTACGACCTGACCTTTGAGTAGGATATCTGATCTTGTTGTTAGAGACCTGTTTTGATTGCAAATTTTTGATTTTAGCCTTCTAGGGATCATTTCAATTGATTTATAAGGTTTCCTTGAAAATAATTTCTCAACTTAGAGAGGTATTCCTAGTGAAAAGTTTGTCTTCAAAATTGTTGATTACACTCTTGGAGAATTTTGATCCTACTATTGTCCAAATCATTTTTCATATATCTCAATTTCAATTTGAATTTTGGTTAAGTCCAACCTCCTAATTCAAAAGTGCAAGGGTATTCACCCTTTGATTTGAAGCACCTCTTTGATAGTGTCGGTGATGCCTTTTATTTTCTATCTTTTCATCTTCTCTTTGGACAATAGAGAATCTCAATTATCCTAAGTTGGAATTGACACTTTGATAGATTGACCCATCATTAAGAATCTCTTTCTTTCATGTCAGTTACAACAAGGTATCAAGTCAATCAAGGGAAGTGACCCCCTGTTGTCTTTAGCTAATTACCACCAGTTAAGACTCATCAACAGCACAAGGGAAAAGAACCCCTTTTCGATCAATCTCCTAAAAGTGAATCTGAGGTTTTTTTTAATCCAAAAGGTAATCCTAGTGAAGTGAGCACCTCTTTAGCACCACTTTCATCAAGTATGGACATGAGTTACACTTTCACTCAACAACAAAGAGAAGCCATGAATCAAACTCTTGAGGATATTTTCCAACGGCATAGGAGTACTAGAGTGTATGGCGGTTCTTCTCATGCTAGTCCACCTGGGTCACCCCCCAACAACACAAGGTATTTTGATGCTCATCAATGGGTTGAGAGACATTATAGGAAAACTCACTCAGATTCAGGGTCACAACACGAGGACTAGAACAATGAGTCTAGTGACCACCACATCAACGCAGCCAACGCAATAAGGCATTCAAGAAAATCTTCTCCACTTAAAGATACCTCTCGATATGCAAATACAAGATTAAAAAACATTGAAAGGGAGAAGCAAGCCTATCTAGATGAACAAGCTGTCAAAAATGAGAAATTTAGACAACTAGAGGAAGAGGAACGTGCATTATTGGACATAAGAAAAAGAGTCACCCAACAAGAAGATAGGCTCTATGCACAACAACTCTAAAATCAATTTAATGGGAGGGGTACCAATAGTGGGACCAACTCACCCCCATCTACCCCTTCACCAAGTCCTAGAAGAAGGTCAAGGATGCCCTCAAGGTCTGAGAGTCCTAGAGGAAGAAGGACTTCAAGATATGATCACCATAGGAGATGGTTACCTCATAGACTTTCAAAAAAACCCTCCCAACGAGCACATCATGGTTCATGACATGGAGGAAGTTATGCCAACTTTGATAAAATGTATTTTATGACTATGCAACAAGAACCATCTTTTCAAGCATATGTGGAAATATATGTGGAACAAAACAAGGACCAATTCCTAGAAAGTCTCATCAACAAAGGTGCTAAGGTCCCATATAATTTTGATGTCCACCAAAAGATTAAGAAATAGAATCCTTCAATCAATGAGGTGATCATGCAAATTCAAAAGGATATAGAAAGGATGAGGGCTCCTAAGAGCACATTTAATTTGGACTCCATATGTCCCAATCCTATAGAAAAAAGTGTGGTGATGATTGAATTTCCTAAGAAGGTTGAGTTCCCAACTTATGAAAAATATGATAGCATTGGTGATCCTCATGACCATGTTAGACAATTTTATATAATGAGCTTTTATTTTCATCATGAAGACTCCTATTTAATGAGATTATTCCCAAGGAGTCTAAAAGGTCAAGCTATGGAGTGGTTCACCAACCTTACTCCTCTAGTGAAGACGTTTAAAGAACTTGTCCAAAGATTTGTCCAACATTTTGCTTACAATCTATCTAGGTCAGTCACAATGCTTGATTTGTGCAAACTCAAACAAAATCAAGGAGAACCTTTTGTCACCTTCTTGCAAAGATGGAGATGGTTATGCTCAAAGTATCCTAGGACAATTCCTAAGGAAGAAAGAATAGACATCATTGTGAGAAATTTAATACCAGAGCTAAGGTATGAGGTCAGGAAGATCCCATTTAATTCTTTTGATACCATGGTAGAAGTGGCATGTCGCATAGAGGATGTCCTAAAAGAACAAGGAATTTTGGCTAAACCAACTAATAACAACAATGGCTAAAACAACAACAATAATGGTAATAAGGACAAAAAGAACCCTTATTGGAACAAGAATAAGCAAGTGGTCAATGACAGAGTTATTGACTCATCTCAATCTAAGAATGAAGGAGTTCTTAATCTCTCCAATGCAGTCCAAGCCATGAAGTTGCAAACATCTTCAGCACAACAAGAGAATAAACCCAAGTATCAAGCGAGACCTAAAATAGAAAAGAGGTAATTTACCAAACTTGGGAACTCCTATGCTGACATTTTCAAGATGTTAATTGCTCATAATTTGGCACACCCCCAAGATCCTGCAAAGCACTGCATACTAGATCCTAAGCCTCATTGGTGGGATGAGAAGGCTTTTTGTGTCTTTCACAATGGAATTGGACATGATATAGAAAATTGTTTTAAACTTAAGCATCTTGTCCAAGATCTTATTGAAAGTGGATGATTACAAGTTGATGGTTTAACCACTAATGCAGATCATAAAGCTTTTAAAGAACCCTTGCCCAAATATGAGAAAGGAGAGAATTCTAGCAATAAGAATGGCAAGGCTACTATTAATTACACCTACACAAATGCAGAGAATGTTATTAACATGCTCAAAGTTTTTGATGATAATGTCAACATGATGAGAAGGAAAGACTCTTATGGATATGATGTGGATTCGATTCCTATGCTTAATGAAGGACCCATTGTGGTCCTAAGAGGTCCTCACTCACGAAGGATGTCTCAACCCCTCAATGCTATCACTAGGAGTCAATCTCAAGCTCCCATTGTTATTAGAGGTCCTAGCTCTAGTAAATCTAAGTAGCCCATGTCAAAAGGTGTTCTCCCTAAATATGCCATTAGTCCCGATTCAAACTATAACTGTATTGATCAATTACAATGCACACCAGCGCAGATATCTATTTTTGAGCTTTTGGAATTGTCCCCCAGGCATAAGCGTGTCCTTGAGGATGCTTTGCGAGTAGCTAATATCCCTAATGATATAGATGTAGATCAATTCCAGAATATGGTCAACCACTTGGCCAACCCTCACTACCTTACATTCTCAGAAGAAGATGACAAGTCATTAAGCCACCCACACAATTTGACCCTTCATATAGTGGTTATGATCCACAAAACCCATGTGAGGTGCGTGTTGATAGATGGGGGTGCTGGGCTTAATATTTGTTCTTTGAGCTTATTAAAGGACTTGGGTTATTTAGAAGAAGTCATTGATAAAAGGAAGAAGATAACTATCAAGGCTTATGATGAAGCAGAACGTAGTTCTAAAGGATTGGCTATTCTTCCTATTTGAATTGGTCTTATAGAGAAAGATATTTTGTTTCAGATTGTTGATGTCAGTGCTTTGGCTTACAATATTTTGTTAGGTAGACCATGGATACATGAGATGCAAGTGGTCCCATCTACTTATCATCAATGTGTAAAGTTCCCTTACAATGGAATAGAAGTCTACATACCTGGGGACAACACATTGTTAGTCAACACAATTTCAGTAGAGTCTCACATTCCTTTGAATAGGGAGGCTAACACTTTTGATACTACATTTGAACAATACAAGAATAAATTCAAGACCATAGATCTTGGTATGGGGGATTACAAAATGGATTCATTCACAAAATTGCCAATTTCCCCTAGGTCTTATGGAAAACCTTCTCAAGAAATGAAGCCCTCATCTTTAGCCATGACATTGTTCGATAAATTTGTAGAATCCTTAGTTATGATTCAAGAGGAAAAAGAAGAGGTTGCCGTTAGGGACTGGATTTACCGAGAAGATAAATACCTACATAATGAGAATTTTGCACCTCCCCCTAGAGCTTATGGGATAGGGTATACATTGGTCAAGAATATGGGTTATCTAGGACATGGTCCCCTTAGTCATAGGTTGGATGCTAAGGCTAAACCTCTTAACCATACCCTTTTTGGATGAAGGAATAAGTCAACAGTTGGCTTAAGTTTTGAAAATAAGAAACAAAAAAGTGTCCCTATCTCAGCTACGACGGACAATGACAATGACTTAGACTACACACCTAATCTTTCTAATCAAAAAGACATGTTTGATGATTGCATGCCTTCAAAAAATCTCCTTTGGGGAGATTCAAAAGATTTGACAATTGATAGTACTCCTATCCTAGCTGCAATGGATAGTAACAATGCTAGTGTTAGAGAAGGGGAAACTCTTCCCAATCTTGAGGCTTCTACATCATAAGGCCCAAATAATGATTCAGAAATAGACTCACATGAGCTCAAATGGGACTCACTTTTAGATGCAATAGTTGATTTGGACATGGATGTTGTCCATACTTATAGTACTCAACCTGATGTGACCAATGAGCCTAGTGTAGGACTAGAGGATTGGACTCCTCGAATTGCCTTAGTGGACGATGCTTTGATTGGTAGGACAAATCCTAACTCAGGTATCTTAGGAGGGGACTTGATGAATCCTAATTGTATGGTTACTAGAGATAACACCTTCCACATAAACAATGTTGAACCAGTCATTGACTTACCCCTTGTTCACTATGACCTAATTGACTGGTCTCAGCGACATCAAGAGCCTAAACTCCTCACTTTTTAGAATGACTACGAAATTGCCTACTATTTGAATGCTCTTGAACCTGTAGTCTCTTCCACTAGTGAATTAACAACAAGTATGACAGAGCCTGATATTAAGTACCTCAATCTAAAAATAAAAGAAAATAAAAAAAAGAAAAATAGGTCTGATGGCAAAAACCACTTTGTGGCAGTGTCAGAACCAAAAATAGTAAAAAGAAAAGATGTATCCGAGGGTGAAAACCTCTTTGAGGTGCCTAAGGATGGGGTACTTAATAACTTTCCAAGTACTTCCAAGATAGGTCATCAGTTCTTATTGAGCCCACACAACCAGTGAATTTGAATACAGAAGAGGTTCCCCAAATAGTGCACCTAGCTCAGTCTCTATCAGTTGAAGAAAAAGAAGCATAGACTAAGTTTTTGCAAAAGAAGAAAATCAATTTTTCTTGGACATATTCAAATATGCTGGGGCTTGACACTAATCTTATTATGCATCATCTATCTATAGCTCTAGGAATAAAATCGGTCAAGAAAAAGTTGAGGAAAATGCATCCTCACATAGCTCTCCTTGTTAAGGCTAAATTAGAAAAACTCCTCAGTGCAGGATTTATTAGAGCTATCGATTATACCGAGTGGATCTCAAACATTGTTCTAGTTTCAAAGCATGATGGATCCATTCGTGCATGCACATACTTTAGAGACCTTAACAAAGCATGCCCAAAGGATGACTTTCCACTCCCTAACATAGACATGATAGTGGATATGACTGCGGGCTATGAGATATACTCTTTAATGGATGGGTTTTCTGGATATAACCAAATAAAAATAGCTCCCAAAGATCAAGAGAAAATAGCTTTCACATGTGCATGGGGAACCTATTGTTGGAACGTCATGCCATTTGGCCTAAAGAATGTAGGAGCAACATACCAATGAGCTATGACCACAATTTTTCATGATATGATTCATAAAAACATGGAAGATTATGTGGATGATACCTTGGCTAAATCTAGAAAATGGGATGCACACCTCGACGATCTGGAAGTAATTCTAGATCACATGGCATAGTTTTAGCTTAGATTGAATCTGAAAAAGTGTGCATTTGGAGTTGCCTCAGGTAAACTCCTAGGATTCATCATTTCAGCAAAAGGAATAGAGGTTGATCCTGAAAAGGTCCAAGCTATATTAGATATGCCACTGCCAAGAAATGTTAGTCAGATGAGAAGTCTTCAGGGATGACTCCAATCCATAAGGAGGTTTATTTCACAACTTGTAGATAGAGCACAACCATTCAATAAAAAATTGCATAAGGGAGCCACATGTGCTTGGAATGAGGATTTCCAAAAGAGCCGTGATCAAATAAAATAGTATTTGACTAATCCTCTAATTTTGATGCCACCTATTCCTGGGAAACCATTAATTTTATACATTTCAGCAATAGAGTCTTCCTTGGGGGCATTGTTGGCTCAATTAGATGACACTAGGAAAGAAAGGGCCATATAGTACATTAGTCATACTCTAGTATCTTATGAGATCAATTATAATAGCATTGAAAAGTCTTATCTGGCAGTTATGTTTGCTTCCCAAAAGTTGTGACACTATATGCTTGCTCATACTATACATTCAGTTTCAAAAATTGATCCTCTTAAGTACTTGCTTAGTAAGGCTTCCCTCACGGGCAGACTTGCTAAGTGGATGATGGTTTTATCTAAGCTTGATATAGAGTACATTGAAAGAAATGCCATAAAAGGGCAAGCTATTGCCAACCAATTAGCTGACTTCCCAGTTAAGGATAGTACGCCTATTCAGGTAGAATTCCCAGATGAACACATACTGTATATGACTACCCACACTTGGAAGATGTTCTTTGATGGTTCCCACATGCAAAATGGATCAAGTGTTGGAGTATTATTTGTCTCTCCACATGGGTACAACATTCCAAAATCTTATAAAATTTTATTCCCATGTACAAATAATATTGCCGAATATGAAGTTTTGACCAATGGATTGAAAATGGCTATAGAATGGAACATAACAAAGTTACATGTCTTTGGGGATTCACAGTTAATTATCAACCAAGTCAATTAGGAGTGTCAAACCAAGGATGATAAATTGGTACCTTACAAAAAGATGGTTGAATCATTGAGACATTACTTTACATTTGTGACATTTCAACAGATCCCTAGGATAGAGAACAAAGCTGCAGATGCTATGGCCACATTAGCTTCACTCCTTCAGTTGGAATAACATGAATCATGATTTGAATTCCTAGTGGAAGAGCTACACCATCCCATATTTGACTCATCTGAAAGCCATGTCATTTGTACCTTGGTTAGTCATGAGTCTTCCCTCTATGGTGCTATCTATTCATATCTAAATGTTGAAACCTCATCCGTAATGCCTCTCACCACACCCTTATCTCTAGTGATTTGTATAGGAGGGGTTTAGATGGGACACTTCTTAGGTGCTTGGAAAAGGAGGAATCCAACCAAGCGTTAGGAGACATCCACAAGGGCATTTGTGGTGGACATTCTAATGGTCTTGCCATGGCCCGAAGGTTGCTTAGGGTAGGGTATTACTGGCCCACAATGCAAATAGATGCAGTAGCTTTCTCTAAGTCTTGTGAGAAATGTCAAAAACATGGAAACCTAATTCATGCTCAAGGTAGGGAGCTAATTCCTTCTATTTCTCATTGGCCATTTCAGTGCTGGGCCTTTGACCTTGTGGGGAAAATTCACCCTAACTCATCAGGTGGACATAATTTTATCATCACAGCTACTGATTATTTCATGAAATGGGTAGAGGTAGTCCCGCTTTCTATTGCCTCAGGCAAAATAGTTTCCCTATTTATCTTGAATCATATTATTTTCTGATTTGGAGTGCCTTCTGAGATTATTACTGATAATGGAGGTCAATTCAAGAACAAGGACCTAAAGCATTTATGCAAAAAGTTTAAAATCAAACAACATTGGTCCTCCATCTATTTTCCATAGGGAAACAGATAGGCAGAAGCCTCTAATAAAACCATTCTTAAAATTCTTCATAGAATAGTACACAAGAATGGTAGGGATTGGCACTTACAAATCAATCCGACACTATGGGCCTATAGAACTAGCATTCATACACCTATAGGAGCTACCCCTTTTTCTCTTACCTATGGTGCTAAAGTAGTGTTGCCTTTAGAAGTAGAGATACCTTCACTTAGAATCTCTCTCAAAGGTTTGATTATAGATGAGGATTACCATGCCATGAGGTTACAAGAACTAGAACTTCTAGATGAGAAGCGTAAGGCTTCCTTTGATCACGTGAGAGTATATTAGAAGCATATGTCCAAAGCATTCAACAAGAAGGTTTTCCCTAGGGAATTTCAGATAGATGATCTTGTTTCGAGAGAGAACCCTAAGAATCAATAGATAGAGAACAAAAAGGCAAGTTTGAACCTAATTGGCTTGGACCATACATTATTACAATAGCTTTTGGTATAGGTGCATATTTACTGTCGAATGAAGATGGATAATAGCTCCCTGAGCCAATCAACATTTTGCACCTAAAGAAGTTCTATCCTTGATGCCCATTTCTATCTAGGGGCATCCTTTGTACATATTTTATGATCCTGAAAAAATACCAAAAAAATATATATATGATGGTGAAATCCTAAAAAGCATATACAGTCCTAAAAAAATACAAAAAAATAAAAAAATGTAAAAAATTCAAAAAAAAAAGAAAAAGTGCCTTGGTGAAAACTTGGAAATAGGTGCCTTGGTAGCAAAAATACAAAAAAATGAAAAAAAGAGAAAAATTGCAATAAATCCAAGTGGTGAAAACCTAGAAACATGTGCTACTTGAGGCCTTTGCACCCTTGTCTTTTAGCATGCATCCTCGACACTGAGCCTTTCCATCATACCTTGACCTTATTTGGCTTAGTCTGGAATTGGTCTTTACCTTTGTCTAGGGGGCATAACTATTAGCATAGGTCCTTTAGGTGCGTTTGTCTCTTGGAGCATTTCACAACAGGTGTTTTTCAACACCACCCCAACAGTTTTTTTCAACACTACCCTTGCGTCGAGTGTTTCTTAACACTTATTAGATGTCTTACCCAATAGTCCAAGTGTAATGTGATATTTCTCATTTGCAGATGCAATGATCAAAGTTTGACTCTATGACCAACACACATGCACTTAAACAATCAACTCGCTGAGATATGTTGACTTTATTTTTCTTTGTGTGCTATCTATGAGGATTTCTTTGATGAGTGTTTTCTCCCAGAGAAGTTTTTGATGATGCATAGCTAGAAGACTAAGGGTATGCAAACATGTTTTATTTCTTTATCTACTTGTGGGTATATTTTGTTGATCCTGACTATCATGAGCATTTATGCTGGTCTTACTTGACACTATGGATTGACAAGGTATTATCCTTGACTATTTTGCGAGTGCATGCTTATAGTCATCTTGACTTTCATGTGTCTTTATACAAGCATAATCTCGCCATATCAAACTTAGGTAATCTCACTGCATTAGTCATCTTGACCTCCATGTCTTTGATGCCTAGGTGGGATTTCCACATTTTTATCTGATAAAGATCATATTCATATCCACATAGTCATGCTAGTGTGCATTGTATGATCTTACGACGCTACCTAACGCTTGATGATGATAATTAGATGTCTATAGGCATTGTGACCTTGAAAGTCAACCACTATCATAGTAGCTTGCATTCTTAGGTTCATCATAGTTTAGTTTTTGCATCTTGCATATGGAGAGAGCTCTCCTTTTTATCATTTACCGACTAGTTGGTCAACTGTGCTCATTTTTTTATTCTTCTTGATCATATCTTTCATTTCTGGTCTTTCATATCACATCATTTTCTATCCATTTTCGGACTTGAAATCAAAATCCGAGTTTCATTTCCAAAATTTCTCATTCTTCTATGCAGTTGACTGACCTTTTGAGGCATAATTCTTCGATCTTTGATGGAATTTCTTCATTTCCATGTCTTCCAAACATCTAGTCTTTCATTTACCCCTTTCGCTTCCTCTCTCTGAGGTTTGACTTAATCTTTATCCTATATCTTTTTCAATCAAACCTCATCAACCTGGGGCATATCTTCACTATTTGATGGTTATCCTATCATGCTCCATCCTTCGATTATGATTTATTGTGACTTGATCAGGTTTATTGATTTTCTATTCTCCTCTATCTAATTTCAATTTTGATTCCGAGGGGGCAGTACCGATGGGATTCTCATCCCTGATTCTCTTGATTTTCTTGATTCAGACATCTTTTGTGAGCTTTTTCTCAAATTTGAGATTCTTATCTCTTACTTTGAATGTGATCCCGAATCGACCTCACATCTGAGTTGGTTTGTGATCCTAGATCAATCTCACATTTTTCTTTGACTACATGTGTTCCCAAATCAATCACACATTCGTCAAAGAGGGGCAAATGTATGCACCCAAAAATGGTCACCTAGACTTTGGGCCCCATTTATTTGATTTATCAACCATGAATCAGTTTTATCAATAATCAATATTTTCAACATTATCAATTTCCTAATCAAATCTTAATTTTGATCATATATTGGATTTTTATCCTATGGGCTAACCATTTTATCCTAAGTTTTTATTTATTTAAAATGAATATTTCTTCTCCTTTTATTAAATAAAAAAGCCCCACCTTTTCCTCTTATCCTAAGTTGCACAAATAAAGCATTATTGTTATTTTATAAAAAGGGAAAAAACACTTTTTGTCTCATATGGACACAAAAGTCAACTCCTATTTTCCTATTGGACGATATTTGTGCACAAGGATCAAGCTTCTATTTTTCTCCATTGTTGATTAAGTCTTTTGCCTCTTAATCTCAATGGTCCATTTCACCTCACTTCTTATAAAAGGAAAGCTCTCTTCCTCATTTGCATATCCATATCTTTTATGCTAATGTTATGCTCCAGGTTTTCTAGGTTATTTGGAGCTTATTGAAGACATTCTACATCAAGCTTTGAAGACTTGCTTTTCATTGTTGCATCTCATTTACTTGCATATTTCCTTTGTTTAGTTGCATAATCATGGCATATTAGCTTAGTTTCCTTTTATGCAATAGATTAGCTTCACATAGCTTAGTTAGGGGATTTGTAATCCATTGCTATTTCCTTTCATAGTTGCATTATACTTTCATTTTGGTAGATTAATTTTGCATATTCATATTAGTTTGCATTGCATTTGCATACTTTGATTCAATTTGGGGATATTGGCATTCTTTCCCTTGTCTTTGGATTTGAATCTCTCATTGTGTGGTTGACTAACAAGGTCACAAGTTTGTAGCTCTAGCTGAGAGCAATTTTATCATAGTCCCTTGCAACTCCATGCATAGAGAGCTATGAGCCACTTTGTGAGGCCTCATTGTTGAGCAGCTTTGCATATAATAGTTCATAGAAGTGTGGTCACTTTTACACCATACACTAGCAACACACATGAACACCAAATTCCCTTCCCATGGCTATGCAAACAATGAGTCACCTTGGACCCATAGTGGGGGTGAAGGTGGAAGCTACCCAACTAGGAGAATGCCAAAAGATACAAGAATAAACATGCCTTCAACAAAGCTTCAAAATCTGCTCAAATTACCTTCTCAAGGCCAAGGAATTCAACCATAAACTCTTCTCATAATCAACACAATAACAACACCCTTATGACCCCCAATTTATATACACAAGGTTGGAAACATGGATTCCCATACATTCATGCCTTATCCCCTTCATCCTAGAGTAAGGACTCTATACTAGATGAGTAGTCCCAACTTTTTCCCTTCACCCATCAAGGATCTCTTCTCTCCCAAGGGTGAGTTTGGCCTTGCACACCCCAAATAAGACAATGTAACAAAAGCAAAGAAAATCCACATGCATGCATAAACCAAGATACCAACAATAACTTACAACACTAAGCATTCATATAACACAAGAAATAGAGTTTTCACATAACATTAAGATAGATTTTTCAAGATCCAACCTCAATCCAAGCTAATGGCAATGAGGGTTGAGATGAGATTTCTCCAACTAGGCTCCTCCTTTGCTATGCAACACCAAAATCCTCCAAAAAAAATGAAGACCAAAATTCTCACAATCTCTCAAGTCTCCAAAAATTGGAGAGTGGGCAATTACCCATAAATTTTCCCTCCATCTCCTTAAGAAGACAAACCCTAATCCTTTTAAACAAGAGGGGAAAATTCAAATTCAAAATTCAAAAAGAGGAGTGGGCTTGGCATGCAATTCCAATTTTCGTCACTTTTCAAGAGGGCATCTTTTGGAAGGGAAAAAATAGCCAAAATACATCATAATGGTCAAAATTTGACCACCAACACATGGCACCACTATGGGGTAGCCTATTTTTAACCAACACTACCATAAATGGTCATTAAAAGCCACTCAAAAGACTACCTAAAGATTGCATGCGAAAATGAAAGAGATTCCCACTCAAGGCTCCTAAAAAAATAGAGACCACTCACACACATTAAGCACTTGGGCATGCCAACTCACATGACATGTGTCAATTGACACCACAAAAGAATCACATTGCAACACAATACACATGGCATGCCAAGTGGATTAAAATGATAAAATAAAATAAACATAATCAGTAAATACATTCATGCATCACTTTACAATAATTACACATTATAACGTGGTTAATTTCTCCCCTTGGAGATAACCTTGGCTTAACATGATTTTAATAATTATCCATCTTTGATTTCCCTTGATATAACCATGGTCTTACCTACACACTTGAAAAAATATCAGTAGCTCATGAAATGTCAATAACATATATATCTATAAATAGAATACATCTATAAATCACATTCTTAATGTCATAAATTTCTAACTGTATTTCATAATAATTCTCATCATTTTCAACATAGCATTTCTAAAGCATATAATGTCAAGAATAAAATGATACAAGCTAATTCACCTACATAATAATCATGATCATTTCTGATAAATTTTCCTAACATGAATGTAACATCAAAGTATCATACTTAAATCAAAGATTCATCAATCACTATGCTCATGACCTAATAAATAGCATGAAAGTAAAAGTCCTATATCATCATCACATAAAATCTTCTTGTATAAATATGAAATTATGGCATAATATTCTAAATTAAATAATTCATCAATACCATAAGTCAAGACCTAATAATCCAACATGAAAATAAGTCCTAAATTATTTACAAGCTACATTTCAAATGATTCACTTTTCTTGCATTATTATAACATCAAAGCGTTCTAGGTGAAATCTCCCATTCAACATCAGGATCTAATAATCACTTTTCTATTAATACATGTCTCAACATAAAATAAATTCAAATAGCCCTTTATGTAAGCATTCATATCCAAATATAAATATTTCAACATTCAGTAGTGGTACACTCACACCTTCCCTACTGCATTTCTTCTAGAGATTACATACACACAAGAACAATATTTAGCTACATTAGAGTATATATATATTTCACCCTTTTATTATTTAAACTACCTTATTCTAATACAATTTCTATAAAATGTGCACTTGATAGTATTATCACAAGGATTAGTTGAATTCAATTAATCTTATTTTAAACACAGAGAATCCTAGGATTTTGAGTGTATAAGTAACATGAAAAGAGTACATCACAATGGTAATCAAACCTCTATCCACCAGTTCACAAATCATAATGCAACAACATAAATTTCTAATTACTAAGTCTATTATGCAGAAAGATAATACCAAGATAGAACCTCTTAAAACACCTGACATGACTTCCAAAGATAGACTCCTGATAAACATAAGGAAAATCTATGCAAAGAGCATCTCATGATGCCATCGACCATAATGCAGGTAACAATCACTGCATCTGCATGAATTACTCATCCCTACTCTAAGGGTCTCTAGAATATGATTCAAGACCATATCCTACGTCTCCTAGTTCACACAGAACATCAATACATGCTCCAAAATAATCCTCTTGGCAGTTCGCCCTTACATGGGACCAACATGACCTTACCCTTCAAGAAAGACAGTCAAAACCAAACAAAAAGGATATTCGCACAAAGGGATAAACGATAGAGGCACTACATTGATGAAGCTTTTATTGCAAAAGAGGATAGATCCCTTAATAAGGTACATGGAAGTGAGGATGAAAATTGTTCGAATGAGATCTCCATTGATCCTATTCCTATTTCATCTTCTACTACAACCTCCTCAATTAACCTTTACAAAGATGAGTTAGGGATTGATGTTAATTCTTCTCCTAATATATGTCTTTTCTATGAGCCTACTTTCCCCTTTAGGGATCAAACTTTAATGACCTATGGCACTCCTACAATGAACTTTATGGATAGGGATGATAATCCTCCTATTTGGGATGAACCTTTGAACTTGGATATTGATTACTCTCTTCCTCATGAAACCATTGTGGATAATCCTCCTATTTGGGGTGAACCTTTGGATTTGGATGTTGATTACTCTTTTCCTCATGAAACCATGGTGGCTAATCCTCCTATTTGGGATGAACCTTTGGATTTGGATGTTGATTACTCTCTTCCTCATGAAGCCATTATGGATAATTCTACATTTTTGGATAAACCCTTGGATAAATACATTGACTTATCCCCTCCTTGTGAAGAATTTTTGATACAAAAGGATGACATATTCTCTAAAACACACTTCCCTTATGCAAAAGAAGATGACATTATAGATCTTTCACCTCAATTTAAGATTCCTTCTAGTGATGATGCATTAATAGAGAAAGATACCCTTAATGCTCTTCCTCTTAGTGGTGATCTTATGGGAAAACAAGATCCTACCTCACAACCTTCTTACCATAGTTTTACTTATATCTATTCCACCCTTTTTCCAACCATGGCTCCAAGTGTTCCTCCGGTGGTGTCTTCCGTTCATATCACTTCCTACACTTTTACTAGTGTTCCTAATTTTCCTAATCCTAATCCTATCTTTCCCAATCTGATTCCTAATTCTCCATCTGCTATTCCTAGTTCTTCCCACAATTATGTTGAGGTTCAAAATAGGGTTCATGATGTGCATAGATTCTGCAAAGTACCTTCTCCTTATTATTCGATCCATAAATATAAAAGAAAAGAAACTTCTCCCTTGAGATTTATTCATAATTTTACCCCTCATTCTGATATAACATAGATCTTTTCTCCTCTAAACTAGGGGGCAAGAGGTATATTTTTTCTCATCTTCTAGAATCCATTATGTTCTTTCTTTGAGATTAATTGGTTATCCTTTCATTTATATCAATGGTTTTCATTATGATAGCTTTTCATCCATTTCTCTCTTCTATTATTCAAGATATCTTTTCTAGGACATGTGTTTTGCAAAGGTATCCCTTGCCTTTCATCCCTGGGGGGCAAGGTTCTTTCTTCTCTCTCTTTGTCTAGGGAATGGATTTCCTTAGCTTAGTGGTATTTGTTTATATTGCAATATTATTTCATCATATTGACAGATGTTTTGACTATGGATAACCTTCTTATATGAGAAGTTGTTATCCTAAGTCGTCACTTCTTCTCTATGTTGCAAATTATGTTCTTTATAAACTCTTACCCTTTCTTTGGTGTTAGAGTTGTTTCCCTCATTCCAAAGATTCCTCTTCCTCTTCTTTGTAGGGGGCTTGATGATTGAATCTTTGTTCCTACCTTTGAAAGATGATATTTTATCTAAAGCACTCCTCTTTGGTGGGGGTCTTGTTGATAAGATCTTTTTCATTTGAGGATACTTTTCCATGAGTGACATATCCTTTTCATGATTATCTATACTCTTGGATGTAGGGGTCAATATCCCTCACTAAGAATATGGTATACATTGTTGCTAAACAAGATATCTCCTTGAATTGTGAAGTAGGTATCCTCTTCCATCTTTGTTCCTACACTTGGGGGGCAAGGATGCCATCTCCTTCTTTTCTATCTTTTTGGGATTCACCTCTTTCCTTGGTTAAGAAGTATCTATCTATTATGTGATATCCAATCATACATGAAAATTTTGGTTTGCATTGAGGATCTATGTCCTTGATAACAACCTCTTTTGTTGTTTGACATTGGGTTTCCATGGTTGATATATCTCTCACCTTGGAAATTGAATAGTGTGCTATCCCTCACAAGGGTTACTTTTTTCACTTCTTTCATGATATCTCTTTGCATGCATCCCTTCCATGGCCTCATAGGAGTTGTGACCTTCTTGGCTTGGACTGGGTGTTGTTTGTGGATATTGTCTTGATGTTGAAGAAGGCTTTATCCTTGTTCTTTCCTTTCCTTAACATGTCAAAATAGTATTTTTTTTCCATATTAAGGAGGGGGGCATAATTAGGGTCTCCCTTGTACTATAGTTATTTATTTTTACATGCTAAATCTTGGAAGGTAATGCACATAAGTTGCTAAATCCTGAAAAGACATGCATTTATATGCTAAATCTTCTGAAAGTAACGCACATAAGTTGCTAAATCTTGAGGAGACACACATTTTTCAAATTTTTCAATATGATAAATCTTGGAAGGTAACACACATAAGTTGCTAAATCTTGAAAAGACACGCATTTCCAATATGCTAAATCTTCTGAAGGTAACGCACATAAGTTGCTAAATCCTGAGGAGACATTCATTTCATATTCATAGTGATACAAGAAGGTGGATCTATGGGTATTCCAAAAGCTGTTAGAAGATGCATTACAATTGCAAGTATAGTTTATGGATGAACCTGTTGGGCTCTCCCTCCAAGGTGATTCATGGTAAAGTGGGCATCTTACTAGGCGAGGTAATCACTCTTTTCCCTTTCTATATCTTCGCTTTCATGCTAGTAGGACTTGATCATGAAGCTATGTTATTTATAGTGTTTCTCTTATCTTTCTTATGTAATCATTTATGATTTTATGATAGCTTTCCAAATATGATATTAGTATGAGAAATATTTCTTAGCAAGGTTTCTTATGCTAATTGATTTGGGTTGTTTGTACTAACCCTTGTTCTTTTGGCACCCTCGTGCATATATGTTGATTTAGAATCCTTAGTCTGGGGGCTTGTGCCCTTAGCTATGTTTTATTTTATCTCTTTGCGAATCCACTTGGATCTCCTCTTTCTTCTTCTTTACCAAGAGTTTGCATCGAGTCCATACTCTTGCTAAAGTAGGGGCTTGATATATCATTTTAAATTGGAAGCACTTCCATGTTAAGAGTGTTTAGCCCTCTGAATAGGTGGTTTGGGGTCATGTCAAGCACCTTGAATTGGTCTTTGCATGGATATAGCTTTTTTTCCCTATTCTACTTCTCTCTCCACCCATTTCCAGCCTTTTTCTAGCACCTGGTCTTGAGAATTTGAAATCTGTCACTTCAGGGTCAAAGTCAACCTCCTAGGTCAAAGTCAACCTCACCCCTCACCTAGGGCAGAGTCGACATCACCCCTAACCTAGAGAAGAGTCAACCTTGACTCTGACCTAGGGTGGAGTCAACCTCACTCTTGACCATGGGTCCAATTTTCAAATTCTGGACGTTTCAAAAAATTAAGCTTCGAAAAGGTTTGTTTTCCAGCTTTCGGGTTGGCTATTTCAGGTTTCGAAATGGTAAATCCCTAAATTTCATTTAATATGGGACCATTTTTAGGGGTTAAGGTTAACTGGGATTTAATTCCCCAATGTCGGCCTTCTCTAGAGGATTGTGCCCTAGATCACTATAAAAGGATGCCTTCCTCTCTCATTTTCTCATCCATTATTCACCAAGCAATTTCATGATCTAGGATCTCTCAAGGATATATTTAAAAGCCATAAATTTCTCTCTCAAGAAAGATCAAGCATTCAAGCCCTCTTCTCCATTCAAGTTCTCCAATGAAGATCAAGGATTCAAGCATTCAAGCCTTTGAAGGGATTTGGTTCAAGCATGCAAGATTCATCATTCAAACCCTAGATCTAGCCATCATGGTGGTGTGATCTTCCTTCAAGATCCATTCATCCTTCTCTCAAAGTGGATTCCAAGCATACAAACATGGAGGTTTAGATTTATGTTTGTTGATGTTATGTTCAAGCTTTCATATTAACATACTTGATTACATTTCAAATACAATTGCATATTTATTGAATGTATAACTTTCTTGTTAGATCTACTTCTACTACTTGCTAGCATTCTCCATTTCAATTTCAATATTAAGGTTGATTCCAAACTGGGGTTTGACCAAGGCAAACCCACCCAAACAAGCAACAAAACCATTTTTATTATAGGTATAGGTGCGGAACTGTGGATTTGAGCCTAGATTTGGATACCCTTTTTGGCAAGCTTTCAAGATCTGCAAACAAAGTCAAAGTTGACCTTTAGAATAAAAATGTAGCCTTTGACTTGTTGGTGTTTTTTATTGCACTAGGCACATCAATTGGTTCACAAATGATGTTAAGGATGCCAACCCAAATGTTCATATCACAAACACAACTGGACCAACTGACAAGGCAAAATGCCTTCTGCTCTTCAGGCTCTGCAGGACCTAGGCAGGTATACCTTATGATGCAAGATTTTACAACACTTTAAGTTCAACAATTCAATGCATCATATAAACAAAGCATATCATCTCACATATGGCTACAAATTTGAAGGGAGTGCTACAATTTGGCAAGAAATGCAGTGACATCAAGCCACAAAGGAGCATGAGATGGGAAGGATAAGGAACTAGAACCAAACCAAACAAAAACAAAAAGGAAAGTGTAGGGTATTCTGATTATGAGATTGGTCTTCAGATAACTGACTTCACATTTGAATGCTCAAGAGATTAATGAATCTACCAGTGCCTTATCCATTGGGATATGGAGTCACACATCATTCTACAAGCTGGAACCCAAACTACTACCTTTTCCCTGATGACAGTTATGACTGGATGTCTTACAAATAGACACAACAAAGATTATGCAAGATTATCAATCAGTTTAATGCATCCCATTCATCAATCATCTATTTAAGACTTTAAACTCTCCTTGAGAGTACCTACAAACAGATGTTGCAGCCACTTAGACCCATAGCTCTGATTCTTCCTTGAAGACTAAGTCTATATGAATGCAAAAACACTTAACAGAGAAGATCTTGTGGAAACATACATGCCTTACATGTAAAAGAACAACAGTTGGACTTGCAAAATGATATATATATTCATTAATGTTCAATGATAAAACAAAGCAGAGCAAGAAAGGATCTCTGTATTACATTCAAGACTTCACTAAAAATCAGAGATAAACTCTATCATTTACATCACAGAAGTGTAGGAATCCCCTTGGGATGTTCCAGGTGTGAGAAAGTCTAGTATCCAACATAACCAACCCCTTTACAAATGAAAAAAATTGAGACTATATAGAAAATGAAGAAGCAGATAGAAAGATCTATTCATTCTCAACAACTATCTTCAATTCCTGACTTGACAAAGATCACACCACTTGTGTACTCTCAGACTTTAGCCATGCCTCATTAATGCACTCAATCCTGGAAGAAGGAAGAAATCTGCAAATTTAGGTCCATCTGTCATCTCCGTGAATGCATTTCCCAAAATGGATGAACCTGCACCATGCTCATTTAATGTTCAACAAACAATCAAGCCTCCTTCTTTCATTATCATCATGCCTGGATCAATGCTACATCAATCAGACACACATTCCCATCTGCAGTCTCTAGAAGAAATAAAAAAAAATTCAGATATTCATGATCTTCTCGGACAAAATCACTATTCAATCTAAAATAATGACCTCCTGTCACAAATTCACATACTGCATTCAACCACTTCCACCTATGCAAAATTTGACTGCAGATTTAGAATCCTCGTTCTCTCATGATTCCGACGATATATAATACTTAGTATTTCAACCAAGGATGAAACCCAGGGCAGCCATTTGAAGTCCAGGTTCAGAATGGATGCACAAAAGATAAAAATTAAAATATACAATATAGTAAGAACAATATAATCATTTTAATTTATAAAACATTTGAATTTTTTTATTATTTCTTCATATGTGCGTCCATTATCAAATCTGGATTAAAAAAATCATTTCATCTGCCACGTGTCACAACGTGATTCGCCACTGGAAACTCATGTTGCACATTTCTCTTAGTCAATTGTTGACCGCCATGTGTCACCTTCTTATTTGCTGACTAATCCACTGGACATCCTGTCATCGCCACCTCATCACATGTTATCCAGCAACTTGGCGACCTCATAATCTCAGAATGTCGTTCTCATAACTGCCAAGATCTGGCGACCTGGCGACTAACCGCCAACTGGTCACCAGATGTTATCCTTGTCTGCTGCGACCTGGCAACTAACCGCCATCTCCAGGTCGCTGGATGTAATCTCTGTCATGCGGTTTCATCTCGCGACTTCATGAGCTGGCGCCACGTGTCCAACTTTATCCAGTCAGCACCTGTGTACATTTCTGCAAAATTTGGTTTTAATGGGGCCCATATCCAGCTAGTGCACATCTCCAAGCGGTCCCACATGACAAAGCTAGCGCACAGCCTTCTCAAAAACAATCTTTACATGCTAGGTGTGCGCCACTATATAAAAAGACATAAAGTAACTTTCACCCACGAAGTGTGGGATAAATGTTTTGCTTAATAAAACTATTGATGTCTCCCTTACGCAGAAGCCTCTTTTCCTTACTTGTGCTGCATTGTTTATCATATGCGCTGGAGTTTTTCTTTCATTCTAGTACTGAGTCTTTCCTTTGCTTTCATGCAGGTTACCTTTGATTTAATTTGGTGCTGCATCTGGCCTTTGTAAACGCGTGGTCTTCCCTTGTTCAAATGCGTAAGTTTACATTTAAAATGCTGAGTCTTGCCCTTTGTTTTGCGCTGGAATCTTTCCTCAGTGCGTGAGTTATCTGGTATTCACTTAATCACAAGTACATGCATTCAGTTGGTAGTCTACTCACACAAGGCGTTCAAAAATAGTGCCCCACACACTCCAAATAAAGAAGGATCTACCGCATTTGATCTTTGATTCAAAACAACATATATCTCATTCTTGTTATCACATGTAGCCCCAGGGAATCGTTGGTTCAATGGTTGGACCTGCTGCAAAGTAGTTGACATGTTTCCTGTAGAATTGTGCAAAACTTGTCCTGAATTCGGTAGATGTCCAGGTGTTGACTTTAGAAATGATGTATGATTTACATCATTGCTCACACATATCTTCAATTTAATGTGCAATTTCTTTGTTCATTTTCTAATTCCAACTTAGCAACCCAACTTGATGTGCACACCACTTTTAAAATCCAAATTACCTCTGGCAACTTCATTTACCTAGTACATTCATATTCTTAATCTCTTTCTTCCGTCTGTGAAGCTAGTCGGGTCCAGAGTGGGCCCGGCTAAATTTTTTTTTTGTTCCCATTGAAATTTCGCCCATAACATCCTCAGGCACAAATTTCACAATCTGGGCATCGAAAGAAAATGCCAAAAAAAAAATCGTCCGGATCATCCGGCAAACTTTGCCCGAACACTGCAAATGGCCCATTTGACCAACTTGGAAAACTAGTCAAAACAACTTTTCAAGTCCCGTCAATTTGTAAACTTGAAGATTGTAGTTAGTCCTTTGACCCTACAAAATTTTAGATTTTTCGTCCCCCGGGGCATATGGAATTTTAATTGTGCAAAACGATTAAAAATAATTCAGGATAAAAACGGGCTAGGCGTACATTTTGGCAAAAAATGAAATGATGCCTGTGAACTTAAAATTTTGACCAGTATTAGACCAATATTTATCATAAACAATGCAATTGACGGCACTCAGTTTCGACATCCCGGTGCAAAGATATAACAATTTGAAGTTGACAACCTGTAGAGGTGGGACAAGACACAGTTGATGACAAACTTTTTAATCGTTTTGATTGAATTTGAAAGGTACGCAGATGAATTGGCAGAGGCCTAAAACTTTGGCCACATGAAGTATCTGACAAATGCAACAGAGTGCAAAAGGAATTTTCTCAATAAGTGCAACGAGTAAAAAATGGCAAGCAATCAAAGTCATGCATTTAGATTAAAGACATAGTGAAACTTGCAGACTTTTGTGAATGGCTCTGGGAAATAGCGTTGCACTCATGGAAAATGGATTCGTCAAGAGCTGAAACTCTTGTCGGGACAAGCGTTTGCAACATGCTTCGTGATGCAAAAGGAATCAAGGTCATGGGATTCTCTGGCTGAAAGTTATAAGAGGTCAAACAGGGTGACAAATCACTGTTGGCAGGACAGAACACAAACTTGCAAAAGTTGCAAATGGATTCATTTTGGAAAACCTATTAGATGGATTGGTACAAAGACCAAAATCAGAACATAAGAAGTATTTTATGCCTACAATGCAATGGAGAAATCCATCCGATCAGAAGTACAACTGGGCAAAAGTTATAAGCGTGCAAAGTGGTGTTCCAACAAACAATGACAACAAACACATACAGAAATAGATTTTGGCAAACAGAATGACCCTGGGAAATATAGCAAATGATCTCGTCAAAACTTGAAACTTGGAACATATTAAGATGAACATGAATGCAATATAATGGAACAATCCTTTTGACTTGATCATCTCCCAGGACAAATTTATAACTCTCCAAAGAGGGCTCCTGAGAAAAGTAGCAAAAGTGCAGTTTTCAAGACTATGAAACTGCATCCGAAAAGGGAAGTCAAAAACTTATCAAAACTTGTCGTGAAGACCTGAAACTTGAAACATAGGTTATCTTTAATACAATAAACAAGTTCCCACTTTTGGATTCCCATGAAAGTCAGCAGGGTACAAGATATTCAAAGTC